>BPLQ01011121.1:623162-654316 GCA_021605075.1 Caerostris darwini | reverse complement strand
CATCCGACTTTTCTTCACTTCTTCAACGCATTTCGTCGTTATAAATGCTGTTTCTTAGTGAAAAATAAATATGCTCTTCGCAATCTTTTTTAACATTTGCTACAACGGTGTTAAAAATAGTTTCAAACAAAGGCGTGGTAGGGCATTAGGGGGGGGGGATAATTTCATTAGTACGGATTGGCCGAAATACACTTCAAAAGTCAATTAGCGTCGTTAGCTTGAAATATTCACTGACTATGGAAGGTAATTTGAGTAAAAAAATTCATTAGTTGCGTTACCTCACTTAGTCTACTTACATTTTCTCTGGTTTCAGGGCTTTGAAAAATAAGCTCTTTTCTTCTAAAGTACAAATGCGAGTAACAAACTGTATAGTATTACAAAAACTACTGTTGTATTCAGTTATTCGAAAGATTTAATATTTTTCTTGATAATTCTCAGTAATATATTTATATATATAATTATATTTTCTCAATACACGTATACTCCAGCAAAAATGTTATTTATTGCCTTCATTTTCCCAGCTATAAATTTTAATTTCTGTAAAAAGGAAGATTAGCAAAAAGGGAAAAAGAATTTTTTCTGAAGTACAAAAATTTCAATACTATTATTACATGAGAGTTCTCTCAATCAAATGTAAACATTTCCATTCAAAACCCAGAAGCACCAAAAAGTGCCATTGTTTTCCCTCAGTGGAAGGCAAAAAGAGGAACTGCGAATCAGTTGGCACTTTCAGAGACGTGTCGGAACACTTTGAAAGATAATTACGGAGATGATAGCAAAGGGGAGAAAAGATCGCGTAACCGAATAGCACAAAACGACAAAAACTGAATATTTCTTTCTTTCTTACAGGAGTAAAGCGACGCTGTTATTTTTACCCGCCAAATAAATGCACTGAACCGGAAGACATCGGCTCACATTACACGATGAATTTTGGGGGTGGGCGAGCCTAGCCCATTATCGTTTTCAAGTGAGTAGAATCGAGTAAATGTTGCCCGCTGGGGGGAATGTAATTTGCATGTTCTGAAAAGAAATCTTCATCAAATTTTGATCGGCGTCAGATACGGTTTTCACGCCAAAATGCTTTTATTTAAGCGTCCCTCCTTCTCTCTCTCTCTCTCTCGTCCTTTTAAATAAATATTTTTTCGAAAAAATATATATTTTTAAAGTAAATAATTATAAATAAATAAATAGAGCAAAAACTTTTATAAACAAAGAGGATGAAGTCGCGAGACGGGACCACAAAAAGATGGCACTCGCATTTCACTTCGCTACACGCTTTGAAGGAGAACTATTTTTGAAAGACAGTCTTTTGTAAATAATGAAAAAGTGCCTCCCTCTCACTCTTTGGGAGTTTTTATCCTCATCTTTTGCTTTCATTTCCGTTTTTTAAAGGATTTTTTTGCCTCTCAGATGGTCTTCCGCCGTGTTGCTGGAAAAGGGGAATTAAAAATGGGGTGGCAACTAAAGAGCGTACACTTTAGCCACAAAAAATCCCCTCAGGGGTCAAAGAGATGTTCTTGAGAAATGCTGGCAGCCTTCTTGTCATATTCAGTCATTTTTCTCTGCCTACCCCTTATTTCTGTTTGCTTTTTACCTCCTCCTATATTCTTATAATCCGGAGTTTTTTCTGCAGCCTTTTTTTCTCCACCGTTTCTACAATCATTCTTTTTTTTTATAAAGAATTTTTAAAGCCAGAAACTTCAAGAAGTTTAAAAAGAAATTTAACATCCGACTTTTCTTCACTTCTTCAACACATTTCGTCGTTATAAATGCTGTTTCTTAGTGAAAAATAAATATGCTCTTCGCAATCTTTTTTAACATTTGCTGCAACGGTGTTAAAAATAGTTTGAAACAAAGGCGTGGTAGGGCATTAGAGGGGGTGACAATTTCATTAGTAAGTATTGGCCGAAATACACTTTCAAAGTCAATTAGCGTCGTTAGCTTGAAAAATTCACTGACTATGGAAGGTAATTTGAGTAAAAACATTCATTAGTTGCATTACCTCACTTAGTCTACTTACATTTTCTCTGGTTTCATGGCTTTGAAGAATAAGCTCTTTTCTTCTGAAGTGTAAAAGCGAGTGTAGCATTACAAAAATAACTACTTATGTATTCAATTATTCAAAAGATTTTATATTTTTCTTGATAATTCTCAGTAGTGTACTTATATATTTACAATATTGGTATTATCTATTATAGCTTCAACTCTCTCTCTATCTCTCTACATTTATATATATTTATTTATATAGATGAATAAATATAACAAAGTGGCATAATGAAAATTACTTTTTATCTGTCTCATTTATTACTTAACACGAATTGGTTCGCTGGATATATGAATAAAATTTACCTAATAATTAATTAGCAAGTTTTAATTTTTCTGATTTCTCTTATTAATTTTTCTTAGCTTTTATGCGTGCATATTTCCCATTGGAGTTAATTAATCTGTAAATGCTTTGTAGATTTAAAATTTTGGTATTTTCTATATATTTTTTAATGGTTTAATTTGGTTTATAAGTCAAATCAAGCATTTACTGTTGTGTATACTCCGATATTAAAGAATAACATTAACATTTGCAAAGCATTTTATGTGTTATTTTAATTAAGTTTTCCAGAAATCACAAAACAAGATTTTATATATCAGTTAAAAATTTATATATATATAAATTGTTTTTCTCATTAAAACTTATGAATTAATGACTCTATAAATTAAATTAAAGGAATATTTTTTGTAATGGAAAGTGCATAAAAAATAGGCTTTTTTAGAAATTTAATACAAATGATCATAATACGCTTATTATTAATATTTTGAGTTACTTATTTGGAGTTTGTGTGGTATTAAAATCTCTGAAATATATGATACTAAACTTCAAATGTCCATTTATGACATTTTGTTATTCAGAAGTTTGAGTTTCCTTACTAACATTTTTCGAAGACTTGACTTTATATCAAATTTTCAATGTACATCAAACACATCTATTATAATTGTTAGACATTATGGTAGATTACAGTAATTAATATTGATAGTAGAAATAATAGTAAAAATTTTGAATGCTATAAATAATAACATTCTAGATTTCTAAAGTCTTTCCTCTTCAAGGAACAGTGCTCTTTTGCCCAGTTGCTTTTTACATAATTTGAAATATATTGGTCTCAATTTCAATTTCCTTAAGACAATTGAAAATTTTTTTTCTGTCTTAAGAAAATTGACCCCTAATCTAGAGTTTGAAAGATTAATTACAAAATTACTTACTTCAAAAATTACAAATCGTTCATCAAATTTAAGATGATATTTAAATGCAATGTATGTATATTTAGACACAATATAGACAATATACAATATAGACAATGCATTTGATTTTGCTCTAAAATCTCTCCATGTTTATCAAGTTTCATCATATGTCAAACTATATGTTTCTATAGACTCAAAATGTAAAAGAAAAGAAAGAATAAGCGGCTTCAATTAATTTTCCTCTAAATAAGGGATGTGTAATTGTTTACTGACAAATCAGTCTTCATTTTTAAGAAACATTTACCATATAAAGTCATAAGTATTTCTATCCAGTTACATAAGTCTGGAAACTTTATTAAAACTAAAATCTGTATAATATATTTTCTTCCAATGAAAAATATTTTATGTACAAATTTAAATTATGATTTATTTATTAAAAATATTTCGTTCAAACGTTTTATTGAATTATTTTATTAAATATTATCTCCCCCGGAAAAAAAATCATTTACTTTTACTATTCTTTGGTATTGAGTGATCAAAATTCCTTTTGTAAACAGAATTTAGAATATAACTTACTTATTTTCATTCAGCACAACAATCTTCGATTTATGTATTAAAAAATATTTTTATTTTGTTATTGCACTTCTTCAAAATAATAATTAATTTTTATAAAAAATATAGAAAATTTTCTTATGTATAAAATATTTCTTATTTTTAAATATTTAATTTTGTTTGTTATTTCTCAGGTCTTTAAATAATATAAAATATGAGATTTTCGCTTTAATAAGCACTTAATCAAGTAACAACTCCATCTAACTAGCTGCGAGGGTTACGTTTTCTTGTTTTCCATCTATATGAAGTAGTTTTTCTCTTTCTTATTGATCGTATAGGTAAAAAAATGTTTGTCCAATAAACATGGTCCAGGAAAAAAATTTCTCTTTGTTTCCCATAACTTTAACTTATAAAAATATGTAGCATATAAACCGTAAGGATCTCTGAAAGTTTTCTATTACAATCTAATATTTTTTTATATTTATTTACGTTATTTATTATTTTTTTGTTGGGGAATTGTATAATTTTGAGGGCTTCACGTATTCTTCATAATTTACTCAATTTTTAATTGAAGGAGAAAATTTCATACTTTTTAGTTTAATTTTAACAAAATTTAAATCATTTTAAAAATGCATCACAATAAAAAAATTAATTGTTGTCTATCATGTAAAAAATTTAGTACTGGCGTTTTTAACGGTCATGACACACAAACGCATATATGAATCATCATCAATAACACGACATCATGCACCATCATCATCATCAATAACACGGCATCATATGCACCATCATCATCATCAATAACACGACAGACCAGAGTGGGCCAAGGCTTTCCTTTGAAGAGATTTCCATGCATTCCTCTGGGCGACAATGGTCCTCCAATTCTTAACCTTCAGTACAGCAAAATGTTTTTCAACTGCGTCTGTCCATGGCAACTTGAGTCGTCCTCTACCTCTTTGTCTCTGTGGCTTTGCCAAAATGAGCCTCTTTACAGGTTTTAAATCATCCATTCTAAATATATGAGCAACCCAGTTTAATCTATTGATTTTAATAAATTTTGTAACATCTGAGTCTTTATAGCATTTATAAATTTTTGAGTTGTACCGTCTTCTGCAACAATCACTTTTCTTAACACCTCCAAGAATAGACCTTAAAATCTTCTACTCAAATAGACCCAAATGGGCCTCATCAGATCTTGTCAAAGTCTAAGTTTCAGAACAATAGTCCAAAATAGGTCTAATAAGGGTTTTATATAACAAGAATTTAGTTTTTCTGCTTATGAACTGTGATTTATATACGTGTACATACGTATATATATAAATTAAAACAACTGTCTTTAAACATGGATTAACGTGTCTAGAGGATTATGGATCAGCGTTTTCCAAAATCAAAATAGTTATGAAAGATAAAATACAGTATTTGTTTCCAGATAGAAAAACGCATCAGAAAACTGTTTGCTGAAAATCAAACATTACAAAAATTCAGTCGTAATGTTGTGATTTACGTAAACTCCGTTTTACTTTACCTTCCAAATTTAATTCTACACTTGTTGACGTATTCAATTTAAGCTGATAAAAAACTCTATGGAGACACTCAGGAAAAAAAATCTTCTTTTTAAACAGCCAGAAATTAAATTTTCTCCAATGGATAAAAAATATTTAATACTCTAGGACATGCACTAGGAGGAGAAGAATAATCACGGATGTATATGTTTTAAAAAAAAAGTATGCTTGCAGCGTTTTTTATTTCTTCTTTTTTTTCCCCCAAGAAGCAAACCTTATTTCAGAATAAACAAATTTGATTTTATATATGTTCCCAGTCGTTTCCTGCGCAAATCCAGATACTACAGATCAAGTTGTTTTTTCATTGCAGTTTTTCTTAATAAAAACTTTAAAAAAAACTTAACTGAAGAAGGGAGATTCTTTTATTAATCTTCTTATCGAGAATTAAAATGTACAATTCGTTCCATTTTAAAATTTTGCTGACGTGTTTATAATTACTAAAACAAAATATTCGTTTTATTTATTTATTTTTTTTTTTTTTGCTGGAGTTTGTTTAATTTTATTATTTGATTTCATCTTTGCAAAATTCAATCTTGACCTGATTTTTTTTAAAGTTTTTTTTTTCGTTTCAATGCCAAATATTTTTATAAGCGAGGCCATTCAATAGGGTTTTTTTATGAAAGGAACGAAGAAAAGCTTCACATAAAAAAATGACATTTGTAAATTGAACGCCTTTTAAAGAAAGCAAACTTTTATGCTTCAGTTAGTTTTCTTTAAAATAAATTATTTATATCTTAATTAAAAAAATAATTTCTTTAGCCACTTGAATTAAAAAATTATATATTTAAACATTCAGGAAAATTTTGTGCTTTGCATTTTATTTTTTGATAAGAAGAGATATTACTTTTCAATAACTTCTGAAGTGATATGACTCTTTCTTAAGATAACACATTGCACTTGAAAAGAGAATATATTTAGATTTCATTGAAAGGCAAAAATAGGATACTCTTTTTTTCAAAATCAATAAAAAAGGGCCAGAAATTTTATTAATATGTTAATGCACTAAATTAAGACATTGCATTCATTTTGTAATATTAATTGTTTTCAATATACAACAGATGGATTTAAGATAAACTGTCGTCTATAGAAGGGAAAAAACTTTACGCAATGTATGGTGTTTGAAGATTTTTCGCAAAGAGCATAATTTTGCAAAAATATTTTTTAACTATTAATTTTTATTTCCATATTTTTTAACTAACGGACATTAAATTTTTGTTATTATTAAATTAGCTATTTTTTATTAAAAATAATAAACAAAATTTTTAGCTATTTTTTTATATAAAAAGAATAGCTAAAATTGCATACACAAGTCATGCGATTGAATTTCAGATAAATCTCATATCTCTAAGCATATGACCAATTACATACAATGATATTTACATTTTTCAGATACAAAAATTAATTTCTACATAATATATAAATTAATATGACTTTCTTTTAAAAATCAGAACTAATGAAAAAGTCGCTGTCTGATTTATCAGTTGCATAAATATATATATATATAGTTGCATATATAGCATAATAGTTGTATATATATATATATATATGTGTGTGTGTTTGTGTGTGTGTGTGTGTGTGTGTGTGCGTTTGTGTGTGTAAAGTATAAAGTACAGAAAACACAAATACATAAGGAAAATAAAAATGTGTATTTGATTACAATTTGTTTGTCTAACGAAGCCATAACAGTATTAGCTATCCATAAATTTTCATGCGCTTCAGAGTTAGTTTTATTAAAATTCTCCTGAAACAGAGAATTCAAATTTAATTGATTCGAGATCTGAATTGTACATAAACTGTTGCGAGGAAAATAAAATCATTAGGCATTAACATAATGTATATAGATTTCTTAATTGAAATGAAATTGTACACTTTGTTTACTTACTTTAATTTAGTCATTAATTTTCCAATATTCCCACAGCAAAATTATTCATAACATTAAATTTAGTTGGCTAGTGTCTGTATAGTGTAAAAAAAATCTATATTACTTTAAGAAAATCCCTTTTTAAGCTTTTCATAACCTAGCCAATTAAGGTACAATCTAAAATTAAAACTCTCTCTACAGTCTTGAAGCTAATTGACCCATTACACAAAAACATTGTGCTTATTTAGCTCTCTATAATTGCAATAGTTCCCTTAAAACTTACAGTTTTGCAATGGGAACACTTACCTCCATTTACCCACCACAAAATGAATACATCTACATACATTCTTGATAAATTTTGTTTTTAAATATTGGGCATCAAAAACAAAAACATGTTATATTTTTTTGACATTAATTAACTTTCATATTTCCAATCAAGCTATTATTGCTAATCATCAAATTTTCACTACGTCCAATTTAAACACTATCCAATGGAACTTTGATACAAATTTTAATTATTGTTATTAATTAATATAAATTTATATGGATTTTTAATAATGAATAATAATAAATAAAATTTCCCCAGATTATCATCGCAATGAATTATTAGTCACTAAGTCATTCGTAATTTTCTAAAAAAATTAGCCTGAGTTCTCTATTGTTAATTGGATTGTTGTTTCATAATAAAGATGTTATTCTCTGATATCCAGGCTTAAGTAAATTCAAATATAAAATTTCAATATCTAAACATTAGAAAACATTTCATAACACGATATACCTCAATTTTCTATCTCTTAGCTACAATAGGACTTAAAGAAGTCCCTAAATACCCAGATGTTATTAATTTTTCCATCCAACTACACCGACCTTCCAGAAGCCGAGAGCCAGTCATTTCTCACGACGCCCTATGAGCTTGCCAACTGGAACTGACTTTTTGAAGATCTATGAAGCGCGAAATCTGGAGAAGTAACTTCCAGTTTCTAACCTCTTGAGTCCTGGATCTTTTGAAGCAGGTGTTCTTTCTTCCTGTGTTCCGCTTGGACAAATATCATATGTACACTTGTTTCCTGGATCTTTCGTTTAACAGCGCATGAAGTCAAACATACCACAGACAATTTCGAGAATAAATATACGATGCCTTACGAGAACATTAGGGAACTTCTTTCCCTATTGCTAACATACATCTGTTTCGCAGTGCTATTTTTAAATATTTTGTTAAGTTAAGAAAAAGTTCCAAAGTAGTTTATCAACAATCATATATCCCAATTGGCCTTTTCCAGTTTGTTTGGGGTTTTTAGGGCTTTTTTTGTGAGATTAATATTTCACGTAACATCACATGTCAATTAAATTAAATATGTTAATTGCAGATGATAAAATGTCACAAAAATGAAGCATATATATGTTATACTTTGATAAAAAATAAAGCATATCCCAGAATATTTCTAAAATTACATTTGAATGTACCTACAAATCTTCTACACATAACAGGCAATGCCTAGCTTTAAAACTTTAATTTGAGTTAATAGTGAAATGTAAACAAATATTATTAGTATATTCTAAATTCGTAAAATAGTAATTAGTAATTTGAAAATAGTAATTAGTAATTTGTAAAATAAGAAAGAACATTTAATCATTTTATAAGAATTTTGTAAAATCTCCGACGAATTGAGAAATTAGTTCTGAAATTTTACTAAACGATTAAATTCAGAAAATCTTGTAAATCGAATTGATAAAATTCAGTTCGCAAGATTAAACATTTATTAAATATTTTCCTTTGAAATTTGAATTAATAATTCTGTAAAATTGCCTTAAAAGGTTTACATATAAAAAGTACTGATTTCAGATTAATTTCATTTTTTTAAAATTTATCTGGTAATTTTTTTTTTTGAAATCTTATTATTTTTTTAGAAAAAATGACAATTTTCTTAGCATTTCTAAAGGGACATAATTTTAAATCAATCACTTATATTAAATCAGACTCGTTTTTCATGCATATATGATCAAACCCAAGCTTATATGAAATTTCACTGGTTTTTAAGAAAATTTGAAAGAGAAGTGGCAATACATTAGGGGACAATGCAAAGGTAACACCAACAAAGAGTAACTAGGAAAAAATACAAAAGAGTACATGCTGCTCACCGAGTTGTGTAAAAGATCTGAAATATGAGCTGTTCCGCGCACAATATAAGGAAAATATATGATGTAAGTAAAATATTTGTCATATATTTCCCACCCATCCCACTCTGTACCATCCCACTCTGTAGACGAGTGAAACCAGTACATAGCCGCCTACAAGCATCTACTGTCACGTTCAAGGGTGGGGGCGGAGAGATGTCTGCTCTCGTGAACCGATACATCTGTCGGTAAGTGTCGGCAGACACAAAGTCCTCTTCTGTCAATTTATTGCAGTCACTTTATTAAAGTATCAGGACATCCTGAAGGCTTTCATTTCAGCCAGCATCATAATTCGCGGAATAATCGCCAGAGGCTTGCACTCATGGCGCTTCTTAAGAAAACTGTCTTCGACCTAACAGCATCAACAACTTCGCTTGCACTTGCGTCGGCTAAAACCACGTGAACGGTGGAATGGAACAGGGTGACACTTCTGTTTCAGCAGTGATAGTCACAGAGTTGAGAACCACACTGTCCTATATTGATGACAATATGACGGTTCAACGTCATGTGAATGACTGTTTTTTAAAAGACATGATAGACTGCTGCCACTCTACTCACTACCATTTCTTCAAGGATTGTCTAATGCTTTTCAATACCAGAATGACACCTGGCCACACATGGCAGCCCTCAGCACATAAGCTCTGCGAGGAACCTAGGTGATTTCCTGACCACCTGTGTCTCTTGATCTTTCAACAGTCATGCACATCTGGGACGTAATTGGTCGTTCATTCCACAGGTCAAAATACCCATCCTTTGATTCTGTACCTCGTCTGGCTGTTCTGCCGTCGCGATGTTTCAATAACCTACTGGTAAATTTGTGTTGTTACTTTCTGTATTGCTGCAACACGTATTGTTTAAAGTCTTTTTATTGCCTGCCAGTTTTCATCATTTTTTACTCACGTGTTCGTGGAGTTGCATTTTTATTGTCACATAGTCTATAACGCAGAGAATACAATAAATTGGGAATGGAACTTAAATGTTTTGTTCTTTGCCTATGAATTGATGAATCATAAAATTATGTTATCTATATGAAGTTGAGGAGATTTGATGTATTGTAATTTATTAAATATTTTTTTAAATTAACTGAATTAAAAATTAAAGTTTTTAATAAATCCATATGTTTATTCTTATATACGACGTATTCATTTCCTTGTAAATATGAAGTTTATAGAATAGCTTTAAAAATATTACTTTCAGTAAGTTTGAAGTCTTCATAACAGGTGCTATTATGACATCTATCTCTTTATGTAGTTGGAAGGGCTTTCTTTGAAATTGTATTGATTTATTTTTTCAAAAGAAGAACTAGCAGTTTTTCAACATTTCTATACTGAAGTAGTTATAAATCAATCAACTGAATCAAAAAAAAAAAATTGTGCGAAATTTTTTTCAGGATGTCATCTTTGAAACCAGGCTTATACCAATCTTTACTGCATTCTAAAATACTTATAGGGGAAGCAGCAAAATAAAAGAAAAAGGGGTTGCACATTTATAGTCGCAAAGCTGGAATGTACAGAAAAAAGATCAATAGAGTGACATTGACCGAAGTGAAATCGATGGAAAACTCCTGACATATAAATGGCCTGTTTCAATATTCGCATTTGTTCGAAACGTTTTAAAAAAAAGAGAAAAAATGGAGACTATGTTGCATTCCGATTCAGTTTTTGATTCCTTTGGCAAAACACTTGAGAGCAGATGCTGCCGAAACAAACACTGAAAGCTGATGAACCATTCTGTTTGGTGAAAGAAGAAGCACACATTTATGGCATCTGACGGCTTGTTGGTTGTTAACAAATTTTCAGTAAAACATATGCTGCCAATGTAGGATTTTAACTCAGTAACTGCGAATTTTATTCCAGCAGAATCTCAAATGCTTTCTTACAAAACAGAAAGTAGCAGCTTTGCTCATTTCTCACTAATGTTCCCTTGAATAATACGGATATGGTGTGGTTTTTCTTTTTACTCCGCGTATAAAAAGTTTATATTTTGAGTCCTATTTTAGCAATGACAATAAATTTTGAAAATAATTTTGTTCCTATATTTGAATGTTTATTCCTCGCTGACGAACTACTACATCATGCCAACATCTCATCTTTATCATATCAGAGGAAATTGATACATTGTAGAATTTTAGGAGTGTTATTTACACCTAAAATACATTTGGATGTAACCATTGCAAAACCAGTTATGAGAAGTATGTAACAAAAATACGCCAATTTAGTTCTGATGTGTGAAATGATGTAGAAATCCAGAATCCTGCAAATACTTTGTAGGAAAATTATGATTCCATTTGATTACCTTAGCTAAGGAAGAATCCGAATCCGAATATGAGGGATGATTATTGTACTAATTTTTTTTTTTAATTTTATTTCCGCCTGCTGATTTTTTGAATAACATATGGTTTAATTCTTATACTTATATTAATCCTAATGATTCAATTTAAGAAATAAAATATGATAGAAAGATTTTTTAAATGGATTAAAATACATATTAACTTCGGTTAACAAAACATTATTAATAATTTTAATGAAATTTTATACTGCAAACTAAATAGTCATATGTTTGCTCCATTTCTAACAGGTGTTATTTTTTACGTTAGTAAACTTATGTTTTATGTAGAATGCTTCGAACAATACATGACAATTAAATGAGAACAGTAAATATCTTTGAGATTTGCTTCACATACATTGTCACTATTACCAATGAGTGTCCACGTTTCTGAAAGCAGTGATTGTAACGCAGGTAAAAGGCTGGAACCAAACCCTCATCCACTATCAAGCTAACTCCCTTTCATTTCTACTGATCCGCCAATAAGATCTTTCTAATACTTTAGAAATAACATATGTGCTACATTAATTTATAAATTCAATTAGTTCCTAATCACTGTTCGATCTCGAAACCCAATCTCCCATTATCTCCCGTGGGAAATTTATTCGCGACGTTCAAAACATTGTAATTCAATACCAGTAAGATGACAAGATAGATACTTTTTAACAAATCCATTTACTTTTAAATACCCGCATTCTTGATTATTAAGTAATTAACAAGAAGCAGATTATTAAAAAGAATTACAAATGGATTCATATGAATCTCCTGTTTTCATTAAATCAATAAATTAAGATATTTTCTTATATTTTTCTAGAAATTTTTTCTTCGATTTATTATTAGCTTTTCTTTATTGTCACTTCAGAATTTTAAACATTCTATACCACTTTGAGAAAAATTGACAACCCCTCCCCGTCTC
This sequence comes from Caerostris darwini, assembly GCA_021605075.1. Taxonomy (NCBI): domain Eukaryota; kingdom Metazoa; phylum Arthropoda; class Arachnida; order Araneae; family Araneidae; genus Caerostris; species Caerostris darwini. The sequence goes on along the minus strand of BPLQ01011121.1, from coordinate 641,694 downwards.
CTACTTTTTATATAAATAATTGAAAAACAGATAATTGTAATAAAAATCTTAAAATAATCTACATAATATAAAATTTAATTTATTATAATTGCATGAGAACAATTTTGTTTTTAATTAAGATTTCTCTTAATTGCAAAAAAAACAAAAAAAAAAACGATATAACAACGTATTAAGTTAAACTGATATAAGCTACATATAAAGTTTATGTAGACTATATAAACTATATGTAACGTTATATTTTATTTTATGTATTTAAACTATATACAACGTTTAACTAAATATTAAGTTTAACTTCATAAGTCATTTATTATCAATGAATTTATCGGGTTCACTGGATTCTAACATTAATCAAATTTAACCTGAATCACAAAATATAATAAATAAACGGTATTAAACGTTATATCTTAAAAAGTATGTATATATCATTGAAATAAAATTACAGATGATTAATAAATACCTACTTTTTCCAAGCGGCAAAATAATACACTTTTAAATTTCATTAATTTTAAATTTTCGAGTATATAATCCTATCAAAATGAAACACAGGAATTTTCTTTTATAAAACACAAAAGTCTACAATTAAGGATCCCTTTCACTATCCAAACTGCAAAGCCAAGAAAGAAAACTTGCCAAAAGAATTTGATTTGCTCGAATGTATCCAATTTTATAGGGCTTCATCCGAAAGCGAAAGAAATGAGAAACTTTCGCGTTATCTACGGCTCGCAATACAATATTGATATTAAGGCCAGCGCTTGAATTTCTTACGTGTCTACAAAATGCGCCTGCTCAAGATATGTCTTCCCCTTCCTTTTTTCCAGGAAATGGAATACACCCTTGGATGTATAATTTACATGTTAGATGGAAGATTTATTGACATATTGAGTACATCAGATGTCATTCTATCTTCCCAGTAGATTAAAAATAATGGAAGATTTTGTTTGCTTTCCGAAAAAGAAACCGAAAGAACAGCAAAGGAGGAAGGAAAATATCATGTATTCGTTTAGTAACTGAAAGGATTGAGGTAATGGCTAGTTTTTTTAAAGGGGAAATTCTGTAATAAATAATATCTAGTATTTTGTTTTAAATTTGAAATGTGTTTTTTCACAAAAAGATAAAAGAACATGTATGTGTCTGGGACTATAATTTACGCACATAACGAAGAAAATTCTGGTTGTTTTATTCGTATTTGTGTGTTTCCTTTCAAACTAGCGAATTTACTCGTTTTTTTAAATCAGTGAAGGTAGCAGAAATCACTTGCAGGAATCGAGCTTGCATCATCTTAATACACACTACTTTTGGGCAGGTTTGTTTGGTTTGTCGCTCTACCGTCATTTTGTGCACACTTAGGACTAATTAGACCGGGACCTACAGTTTAACGTGGATTCTGAACCACTGACAAACATCCATGCCTCAACCAGGATTCGAATCTGAAGCCTGTGGTACCGATTGGTGTGAAGCCATTTGGCCATCAGGCAGCCTACTGGGCAGGAGTTGGGTTTTAATAAAACACTTGCGGACTTGCTTGTCTTAATCGGACTTGCAAGTCGGTCCAATCAGCATTTCGTTTAGATTGAATCATGAAAAGTTTCAAAATAATTAAGTTTGCATTTCTTCATATTTAATTAGTTATGATCGTTTCATTATTCATAAGCGAAAAACACATTCGTCCACTTTACAAATCCACCGAATACAGTTTCCTGAAACATAATTCGACAAACTACTTAAATTGTAATTTGATTCCTCTATAAGTAGGCTATGAAAATAGAAAATGGATCACGTAATAAATTCTGTAGTCCCACAAATTAAGTAAGTTTAAGAAGCACAAGTTGAGAAATGTTCGTGATTTGCAATTTGAGTACATAATTGTAAGCTCGAAACAGAATGTAAGATTGAGTCAACCTGGTGTGTTAAGGGGATGAAACTTAAAGTAAGCTTTTGTGCAGTAGGCTTTCACTGGTTTGTTAATGGATGCAATTTAAGGATCTCTCTCCTCATTTATTAGATGATTTAATATATTTCAAAGTGGCTATAAGCATCTTCATCAGTTTAAATCACTTTTCTAACGATCTCCATTATTTCAGTAGAAAGGTATAATAAGAACATCGGCAATGTTTTGGATATGTTGACTTATGTGCATACTTTACAAATGTAAATTAAGCTTTGCAAATATAAATTATAAAATCTATTGGTTATTTTAAGCCAAGTTAGGTATTTGATAGGTCTAGTGTGGTTAGCTCGTTCCTAAAATGGTTCCATTTATATGTTCCACGTACCTTCCATTGACAGGTGAGGAAGATAAAAGATTGTCTTCCGAGAGGACTTTAAGATGTCGACATTGTCCACATCTGTGTGTCGTACGGGACTTTTACTAGAGGGGACGTATGACTTTTACTAGAGGGACGTAGGACTTTTAAGTTGTGGACCACACATATGTGAACTTTGTCCATATTTGTGTGTCGTAGGTGAGAAACTGGCAACTTTATTATTTATGTGAGACATTCTTACACGTCGTCACCTTCCCCATCGAGTCTTCTCGTTTCTGAAACCTGTCACTGCAACGAACGCCACCAGCGTGTTCGAACCTAAGCCTTCTCCGAGCTATCTCTGAACGTCCCCAGTGGGTTATGATTCATGATGTTCTCTATTTTTTAAAGTAAAATAATCGGTTCAATAGTGAAAGCAGTAGATCTATTATTTTACACTCTCTAGTACTAAAGGATTTTAAAGCACAAACATATTTTATAAAGTTCATTCACTTGAAAAATAAGCAAAATTCAATTTTATAAGTAATAAATGGGATTATGACTAAAAAAATTATTCAAAAGCTTAAGTTAAATAAATTGTATTTGTTCTTTAATGGAATAATTTATTTTTTTCAAAAATATTATCACTCTAGGTATCTATTAATCTCCATAATAATTAAACGAAAAAATAAAATATATGAGCATTACATAAAATTAAAAAGTTTTCAACATCAATTTTTCAATGAAATCTTGTCAACAGAAAATGATTTTTTGGTTTTAAGTATTTGAGAGAAAAGCATTGCATAAGGCAATTTGTACAAAAGTGGTACTCCCCATGATTTGATTATTGTAACAATGTACCTTATTTACTGAAGGTTTTCATTTAGCACTTAAATAAAATTTTTAAGATGAATAATAATTACTTACTAAATTTAGGGTAGTTTGCAATTCTTACTTTTAGTATCAATTACTATTATGTTACATATATTTAGAACATGGAGAAATATTTTCAAACTCAGTTATTACTAGTTTTTTGTTACTTTTATCTGTCATTAGAAGCTTATAAATGTTAATTTCAATTTTCCGTTTGTCAAGTTTGTATTTTTAACAATTAAAATCCCATTACTGAAATAAAAGAAATCAATTAATTCTAAAATTTAAAGATTTAATACTTTTATTATATTTCACATTTAGACGAAGCATTAGATGCATTAGAAGCATGATTTAAGTGCATTAGATAATTTTAAAAAGGTTAGTTATGTAATTGATTAACATTCAAATGAGCTTTTTCAAGCGGCAAATTTTATTGACGAGATATGTTATAATTTAACTACATTTAATCTCTAAAGTTAGGTCTTTCATAAAAAAATTAACAAATTATATTAATATACCCAAAATAATACCCTTGCCTCATTTGAAATGCTGGAGTTAATGAAATATATTTTCACAAAAATAGGATTTGAGAATATTTTAATTTATGAATTTCAATTTATAAGAATCCCTGATTATTTTATTTGGAATTTTCTTTGTAGGCTTTTTGTTTATATTACAGCATAATACACATTTTTACAACTATTTATAACTTTTATTTGTAACTCAAAATCACCTAAGCCATGCTTCGTGACATAATGGTAATGTATGTAATTAGCGTTGGTTCGAATTCGTTGGTGGCGTATATTGCAGTCAGTGCATTTAGAAAAGAGGAGATGCGATGTCGATTCAGACAATGTATCACTCTTCGATAATCAGGCCGCTTGGAGAGGATTTTTCCACATGACATGCAAATGCGACGCAGTTAGCAAGGCTCACCCAGATAAATTATATATAAAAACAACAACAAGGTACAAACACACACCCACACACACACACATAAATATATATATATATATATACATACATTTCTATAAGAATCCTAATAACAAAACAAATTTAACATGTATTTATACTTAAAAGACCTATTGAGGAAAACTGAGCCCTTTTTTCCAATATATCCAGATGAGTATTTAAATATGATACCATTTTCTGATGGTAAATTGTTAAATTGAAAAAAAACCTTCTGCTGGTTCTTTCTTAAATATTTATCTTATACAACACATTTTTATGCATTTTTTTATTTATAAGAAGAATAAAACTATTCTATAATACATTCTTTCCATATTACAATCAAAAGTTATTTTACATACGAAACATTTCGAGAATATTATTAATTTTTGCTAATTTTTAAATCCCTTGTTTAACGTTTAAAGACATTTTATTTTTCAAACGAAAACATTTAAGAGATAAAAATAACAATTCTATTATTAACCTAAGTAAGTGTTCCTTAATAAGAAGTTCGCATTTCTTATCTAAAATAAAAATTGATCAAAATTATAATAATTATAAGTAAAGTGTTTGAAATAAATTGTAATTGATTGTATATTCCCTCTGGATATCTAAAAGCATTGGCATCTTAGATATATTAATGATTATTATTATTAATCTGCGATAGCAAGTTGATGTCCTCATAGTTTGTGTTAAAATTTACAATAAATTGCAAATTGTTTATCGTTATTTTCTTGCTGAATAATTGATAGCATTGTCTCCATTAGGCACATTTATGAATGAGAAAAAAAGTACTCCTATTAAAAGTGTCCTAGTGATATTCTTGTATCATGTACACATTTTAATTGTGAAAAAAGTCGTACCCCACGCGACACTATCTGTACCCGTACTTGGTTTTATCAGTGAAGCCAGCTTAGCGTGACGATCAATCTTAAGCCGTGGAACTTGGGAGGAGTACCTTTTTATGGTCGTTGGAGAAGGACTTTAATTACGCCTTGAATAGTCAACAGCCTTGTAGCAGGACAACGCCAATCGCCGTTTCCTCGTAACAACGAAGTAGCCGCTTCTGACCTTAAAACTTCAGTTGCTAAGTTACACGTTTCACAACGGTGCGTTGCCAAGATAGTAGGGAAAATATCCCATAAATTCCATCGTTTCCTATTCATCAAATTTTCTTTGGCCCGCCTGTGAAGATCGAGTTCAAACATCACTTTTGCGAGTTCTATTTACGTGACCTGTTATGGCACCGTTGGAGTCTTCAAATCTGATTTATTAGAATCACTCCCTATTCACTTCTTGGAATCTAAAATTGATTCTCTGAAGCATTGAAAACGGCGACTTTTAACAATAGATTTATGCAGATGCATTTAATAAGTATATTTTAAATATTTATTGTTTTATAGATTTTTGTTTTCCACAAGTTGTCAACTCTTTTGTAAACAATACAAATATACTGAATTTTAAAAAGATATAAGTTGTTATGATTATTTTAATGTACTTATTTAAAATATCTAATTATTACATTGGGAAATATGAATCTGTTTAAATAACTTCAAAGTTAATTTACTTCAAGTAGTTATTATAAATTATGTTTTCGAATAATAAATTCTGTTCTATTTTTTGCTAAAATTTGTTCTTTCCGATCTGTAGTCCCATTATTTTATGCATTATGATCTCGAGATATCTTCTCATAATTATTAAATATTATTCCAACTAATCATCGGTAAGATATGTAGGTTTGAGTAAAGTAGGTTAACTGTTTTTAATTTGAAGTAGCAGTAAACCATTTGTTACAAGTAAGAGAATATATTTCAAGAAAAACTATTGGATTTAAATAAAAAAATGCTAAATGCATTTATTGTTATAATTATTCTTAAAATATTGAAATAAATAATGTTTTTTTCGAAAACTTTAGTTCATTTCCTGCCAAACATGATTTAAAATACAATGAACAAAATTAATCGAATTTTTTTTTAATAAAACTGGCTACTAAACTACTTTTTTGTAAAAATCGCAACTTCAAATCAATTTTTATAAAGTCCCTAACTAATATGTACTACAAATTATAAATACCACTAGGCAGATTGATTTGTTTATCAAAAGGAATACTCTTACAAAAAGGGGTATTGTATATATATATTCTGTTTTGGTTTTCTCTGCATCTCAAAAGAACTCTTTAATACATGTACTAAAAATAAATGTTTCATAACGTTTCGTAACTATTTATGTAGGTTAATGATATGTAGTCCATCTAACAAATAATTTTTTTTGTACAATTATAGAGATAAGGTAATTTGTATTGGTGAAACAATTAGAGACGTGGAGTAAAGCACTTCAAGTATTTTTTTACTGAATGCTATTTGTATCATAATTTTCTCTTGTCACGAGTTTTGTAACTACAAGCCAATAACAATTATCTTCATCGATATTTTCCAAAAGCAATGCAAAAATTTATATTATTTGGTATATTTTTATTATAATAATGTGCAGTAAAAAGTATGTAAATGGGATTTTAGAAATTGATTAAATGGCTACATTAAAAAATTTGATATAGTCTTTATTTTTAAGTCAGTGCGTATTTAATGTCTTTATTTCTATTTCTTGAATTATTGAGTTTATAAAACATTCAAGAAGTAATTTAAAAAATGGATTGCTGTTCCCATTTATTGTTTTCATACTAATTCAATAATTTTTTTGATGTTTCAAATTAGGATATAATGGCATTGCATTTAGTTAGAAATTTATAAAAAAATGTATAGATTAGTGTACACATAAACTATTCAAGCAAAACTAAATTACAAAAATACGATAATGTTTGTAAAATGAGCCATACAATTTCTAAACTCCTAGTAGCAAAAGAACAAATTATATTGAACTAAGAAAAACAACTACAACTATTGAAGTGTCCAAAATCAATATTTCCAAAAATAACTACAGATAATAGCTATGTGATACAGATATATCTAAAATTTAACAGCATAATCATATTGGACAGTGTATCCTTGGATACACTGTTCAAGTATCCACCAAGTATCCATCCACTAAGTTAAGTTGGTTGTCCACGACACGATGCGAAAATTTAGTTTCGAAATCAAAGATATATTTTGAATATATTTTTTATGAAATACAAAAAGCTTTTTCATCAATTAAGCCGTTTGAAGGAAAACTATTTATTTTATGCACATGTACAAATATATATTTGAAATGTATATTAATTATCCATTATGATAGAGATAAAATCAAATAAAAAAAGTAAAAACTTTAAAAACACTGAAAATAGACATGCATCAATAAAAAATTTAAGGATTCGCAATAGCAATTAGAGCCATGAAATTTTTATCTAGAGAACAGATTACATCACAAGGCCATGGTGCGAAAGCAATCCCATGGTACAAGCTCGTGCTACATGGCTTTTAGAGTCAAGCAATCCATGGGTATAAAACATTTTTAATTTAATATATCCCTTAAAATGTGAAAAAGAATTGAAATAAGCGAGAAAATGTTATTTTATTTTTAATGACTCTATATTAAGTTGTTTATGAGAAAAATGCCTTCTTCAAAATTTTTCTCAATGATATTTACCTCGAATATTTCAGTCAGTATCTATCATAAGCTTTCCCGATCCTCCCCGGAACAAACGATAAATGTTTAGATTGGGGAGAGAGGGTGGAATTAATCTACATGAACAACATCGTTCCCAGCGATGCATAACTTTGTGTCTCTTTTGCGTTCAGCTTTGTAATTAAGAAAAGGGAAAAGCTAATGAAAATCCTAGTGTTTAGAAATATTTCCCGTAGAATATGTTTAGATTCCGTGAAGTCTGTTCAACTGAGCAATTTTCTCCTTAAATCGATTCGGATATATGTTACAACATAAGAAAAGGAAAGTTCCATCGTGACTTGGGAAGCTTTTATTTCATTTAACAGAGTAAATTCAATCAGACTCGCGAAACAGTTTTTCCTCTCAAGCTTATAAACACATTTCTTTTGTTGGGATATTAGATTTTTATTTTTATTCGCTTATGCATTACATAATGCTTGTTTATTGAGTTTGTTGATGCTATTAAGGATTTGGGATTGGAATTTCTTTTTTTTTCTTTGTTTTTAAAGCATTCTTGGATTTTTTAGTATTAGGGATTTAACTAAAAATAACAGGAATCTATAGTTTTTGCGTATTTTCTTTCTTGCCTGATGTTGTTGGGTTTTTTTTCAATTTAATTTATATTTTAACATGTTTGTTTTTTTAATAAAAGTAGTATATAAAGCGTTAACCTACAATTTATTATTGGCATGAGAAATTCGAAAGGATTAGTTTGAGATTTAATAAAAAAACAGAACTATTTCGAGAAGTAATATTATTGAAGCCAATACAAGAATTATTTAGCATAATGATTATCTACAGAATTATAGATAATCAACATATCTTGAAACAGCCAGTAAAATAAAAAATAATGCAATCTTATGAGTAGTTTTAAGTTATCAAGATATACTGTCATAAAATAATAACACTTCGTTTTCGTTTTTAAATTGATAAAACTGCTAAAGGAAAAACATAAACTTCAGACAAACTATCATATGTATGGGGCACTATTTAAAATAATATTTCATGTTTATTTTCTGTTTGTAACAACCGAAAATAAACAGGAAACTCATTATGAGGTTACTAATCTAAGATTTAGTAACCTCATAGTGAGTACTAAAATCTGACATATAACTTGTACATATGTAAAGATCATTTAAAAATTTGAATTGAAAATATATATAAAGTCCCTTAGCAGTCTTACAAGATAAAAAAGTCATAATACCACAAGGTGTTTTATAATTTTAAAACGCGATAAATTATTTAATATACGATTGCAACGATACCAGAAAAATTAAAATTAATGCTGATAGTGATAATACTCGGAAATCTATTTCCAAGCCCAAATTGAAAATTTCTTTACAGTTTTTCCATTTTGAAGATTCAAATACTTTTAAATTCGAGGAACAATGCTTTTAATCCATTGTCTGTCTCGAACAAACCTTGCTTAAAGAATTAGTTCCTTTTAGAAGTTGCAAGCGTTCGTGTGGTTAATCTTGGTAGTAATAACTACAAACAACATAAGCTGACAGAGTAAAAAGTGTATATTAATAGCTAGGAACGATTTCAGCTCAGGGATGTTTCAAACTAAACTTGTTCGTGACTAGTAGACAGTAATTAACAAAGATAATTTCTGTAACGCCTTCTAATTTTGAAATTAAGGATGTCAGTTATACATTAAAAGGGGAGGTAATTATGCGAAGTATTATCAACAGAAATATTTTTTTTCTGATTATTTGTCTCGTTTTATACCATCAGAATTTTTATACAAAGTTTCTTCTTTCATGGTAAGATGTACTCGGCTATGTAAAAAACAACATTAACGTATGTAATATTGTTGAATAGGAAAAACGTTGAAATAGATTATTTATGAAAATGATTCTCAAAGGAATCAAAAGCAATGAACAGCTATTCCCTTTATTATAATTTACCTTATGTAATTTATTACTATTGAAAAAATTTTCTAAATTTCGTTCAGAAAAGAATGTTAATATTTCCTGGAAAAGTTTCAAATGTACTGAAATTAAAATTTGTTCTATCAATTTTCCAAAATAGGCTAGTACATATTGGATACGAAGGATAAAGAAAACTTATATTTTAATTTTGATAAAAGGTTGCTCCAATGGATATTGAATATGATGTTAAAAGCTTTACATTAAAATTTTGAGTAAAGTTATAGGATGTATACTGTATTGCTGTGTACCAGCTATTAGTGAAAATCTTTCTCATTTATTCTCTAAGGACAAATATACACAAGACTCAACACTAAGACAAATATACATTTTTATAAGACTTATTAAAATATGATATTCTATGAAATTTAATATATAGCTTTTTATCGTAAAGTAATTTCCTCAAATGTTATTTTAACAGATAATACTAAAATAATTTCTGTTAGCATTAGATTTACTTAATTATAATATAGTGCAATTTATAAATGTACGGTACTTTAGCAAACTTTATCATTAAAATGTTTTAACAAAATAAAAGTAGACTTCTTAGATTTTTGGTGCAGGTGGATCAATCATTAGCAGTTAATAAATTATATTTAATTTTGTTGTTAAGTGGATGTTTTTAAAATAGTAAAACGATTAATTATGGATATATTTTTGTTACACAAGATTTTACACATAATTTTCCAAAACAGGGACGAAGCAAATTTATAATAATAATATTATAATTCATAAATTTGCTGTAATTAGATATTTTGTTACGGTATTAATATTTTCTTGATAGTCGGCTTGATATGATGAAATGTACTATTTCTTTTTTGTTTAAAATGAAAAGTTTATATAACATATTCATTAAATAGATTAACAAGTGAGCAAAAGTAAAAAAAAAATTGTAAAAATATAGAAAAGTTAATGCACTAAAATAATACACATTTATCTAATGATGTGATTTAGCAGCTCATCAGTGAAACAAAGAACAAAACGTACAACTTGACCAAAGTCCCACTCACAAAATTAGATATTCTATTAACTACCAAAAATTACCACAGACAATAAATATATACGTAATAATTATAAATGCATAATATCGTTTAAAAGGTTATTTAAGTTACAATAAATAATCTGCTCGGATGTGACAGTTTGCCACATCTACAAAAATCATCATTTCAATTATTCAACACCATAAGTATAAAAGTTCTTAAAGGTCGGGCCTGCGATTCAAATTCTTTAATCTATGTTTGCAACAATCTATACAATACTTTAATTCAGAGAACCGTCAGATAAATAAACAAAACAAATGAGGAGTATTAAAAGTATTCGTTCCTCCGCATTTGATTTTACCTATTCTCATTTAACAGATATCGTAATCTTTTTCAAATCGATGTTCCCACAGGCGATGAAGACTGTTCAGCCAATGCAGCTACAGTGAATTGTTCAGTCCTTCATCTGACAGGGATACTTTGAAGAGATTAATAACGGAATAAAATAATTTAGAATTTACGTTAAAGACTGTGTATCGAAATGCGATAATTAGGGTAATTAGCGTACAGCATCGTAAGTGAATGGCGAGAAACAGCTGGCAGTCCCTGACTTGGCGACTCGGCAAAAATCTCCCTTATCGGAAGATAATTAATCCACTTGATTCTGGCAACCCACTGGTAATAATTCATCATCTAACGATGTTATATGATCTCTTTTATTTCGTATTCGTCTTTGTTAGGTACGATGGAGGATGGAAAGAATTCTTTCAAAAGCATCAGTTTAAGTTGCTTGAAATGAGTGTTTGCACAAGTGAAAGCTCACGTCCTTTAACATAGAAAGTGATAACTTGTTGAACAAATGAAGAATATTTGTATTTAGTTTAATATGATGTTGAAAAGTTTGAATATTTTGTTTTGCGTCACAGTGATTAATGAGCTTCATAATTTTTCTTCTTATGTGTATATTTTTAACGCCATGCTGATGCAAATCTTTGCAATTTTACTCCCTCTTATACGTACGCTTATTTAACTAAAATAAATAATTATTATAGAGACTACTTTTACAGAGATTATGAAACATAAATTTAACCTTGAGAAGTAGAAAAAAATACATTTCTTAAACGATTACTGTTAAACAGATATTTACTAAAAGAACCTTTTATAATGAAAAAAAATCACTTTTTACTTTTGTATACTATGTATTCATCAAACAAATTCTTATAAAGAAAAGTCATCAGAAGAAACGGTTATACTTATCTAATCTAACGTAACATTAAAGATAATGTTTAATAAATCAGGTGTAATAAAACTATAAAAAAGATTAAAACTTACATTAGAGATAACATTTTTAACTGAAAATGGTAATACAAAGTTAAATAAATATATTTTTTATATTGCATAGAGCTTTTCAGTGCGAACACTTATCAGAGGTTCAAAAATAAGCATACATACCAGCAACTAAATAGAAGATAATCATGTAGATAAAGAAAACAATATCAAATACTTCACCCCATTCGTCATTTTTCTTTTAAATCTTGAAAAAACGCTATGTTTTAAATGCCAAACGTAACCACTAAATATAATCATGTCACTCATTCACAGCATTCCTAATCCCTTAAATGAAACTAAGCACAAGAAAAGTAACCTTTCAATCTCATCGCCCATTAAAACAAAGTAATCTTTCGCAATACTACATTTATTTTTTAAGATCTTAATCTCAACAATATTTTGATAAATAGACTTCGAAAATGCGATGTTAATTAACTTGCACACTAGGGCATCATGAGATAAAAGTAAACGAGACTCCTTTCGTAATCCTCCGTTTAAAGCAGCAAAAACGCAATGCACAGAAAATGTAACCTATAAATCGCATCTCCCATTAAGAAAAGGTTTCTCTCTTCCACAAAAACAGTGTAGCTTATGTATAAAGAAGGAGAAAAACCTTCTGCTCGAACCTCTTGTTGGGACTCTTAAGACATCTGAACAAGTGGAAAGCAAATGGAAAGCAGCCGACCTATCCTTTTACCTTTGATGTCTCTTCTAAGAGCCTTTTCTTGTCTCAGGTAGTGTCTGCAAACACCCGCTAATCTCATCTACTACACCCTCCCTCCTTACGAGAAAACAAACATTATTCTCCCAGACTTCCCTTTTCTTCTGGTTGGTAAGTCCATTGGCCGATGGAATGGGATTCAAACCTTTGCACCAAGTGTCTCGTGTGGTCGAGCACTACAAGCTGTTAATAAATTAATGGCGACATTTAATTTTGCTTCCTTTTTGGGGTGTTTTGGAGATCACGTACTCACTTTCTTTAGAGATTTCTTTCCAGTTCTTAATAGTTTTGGCGTTGGTGACGTTTATTTTAATTGATTGAAATGTGATATGGTAAGAGTGCAGTTATCATTGTTCGTTGTAATTGTTGCGGCCGTATCGTACAAATTACAGTTGTTTGAGTGCGGGCAATTAAGAACACGCCTTAGTTGCGTTTACAAGCACGCTAGAGGATATAATCAAGTCACAAAGTTTGTAACAAATTACGAGAAAGAATGAATAATTGAGCGATATCGTTATGCGTATTTATAAATAAAAGACTGAAGTATCAGATAAGTGAAGATTTTTAATGAATTTAAATTAGTCGCATTGCTCTTGGTTTTAAAATTGGTAACATTTATAGAAATTATAAATTCTAATCATTATTCTTTAAAATCATTAAAAATCCTTCTGTTTGAAAATGGGGATTATGATATTTTTGGATTTATAGTGGTGCTTTATTGATTCCAGTTTTTAATTATTTTACAATTGTTTTTTTTTATAATTCATATTAATGAAATGTTTTAAATAAACCAAATTTTATTTTACTTTATTGTATGAAATAATATTTTCCAAGTAAAGTCCGCAGTCTATTAATGTTTTGATAATTTTTTTCAGAAGACATTTTTTTCTTGTTCCACGAAACTAATTTTTCTTCTGGTGCAAATCAATACAATTATTAAAATAATATAAACTTCCCTTTTCTACTATCACACAGTATTCTTTTTGGCTAATGATATTCTTAAACTAATTATAAATTTACTTTAATTAATTTTACTTATAAATTATTTTGGTTATATACATTATATTAAATTTCTTTAAATAATATCATAAATAGTAATCAAATACACAAAATTTTAAGTAATCACTTTTCTAAAGTAAAAAAAAATATTTACAAAGAACTGAATTAAACTGATTTATTTGCAATGCAGAAATGATATCCTATTTATAACTTTTATTCATTTAGTCTAATTATTTTTCTTTCTCATAACTCCGTAAAAGATTAAAATCAAACCACGTGCGAAACAAATGTTAAACACATAAGGGTGTTAAACAAACATTACATTTCTCACAATAAGAAAAATTTTATCTCCAATTAGTTAAGTGCATTGATTTATTTTATTTCCCTAGCAATCATCTCAAATTTTACTTGTAGTAAGTTTATTAATCAGACATTATTCACAATCACTCGTTATTATTCACTATTCACACTATTCTATGAAACGCTTTTTATTTGCAAGTACGAAATTAACAATTGAAAACTTGAATAATGTAGCTATCGGTCACTCAGGTTTTGCGTCAACAGAATTGACACAAAAGGCAGTTCCATTAAAGCAAATAACATACAATGAAATAATGGATTTACAATTTTTAATCGAATTCAGAAGTTAAATTGGAAGAAAAAAATGGGCGCAAACAGATTGGAAAGGAAACGCGATAAAATGAACCACAACCGAAAAGAATACGAAATATGGCCTCGAAAGAATGAACTGTGGCGATAAAAACATTATGATGATGTGAATCGGTTGGTAAGTGAGTGGTTTTCCAAGGGAAAAGTACCAATTGTCGATCGATTTTTTATACCATTCTCGTGGCCAGTGGATTCACAAAGAAGTGAGAGATTACTGCATTCTCTGCTATTAATGGCTGGACCAATATTTTATCGAAAGCGAAATAGTTCTTTATTTTGTGAAGAAAAAGGATTGATTCATACACAAGCAATCGATGGGGGAAGTCGAAGGCCATCATTTATGTGAGAGAAAGTTATTCTTTAGAAGTATTCATCGGAAGACCAATATGTATTGTTGAAAAAGTTCGTGATGATTTTTTTCTAAAAAAATAATAAATAAATAAAAAGATGGAAAAAGAAGTATGAAAAATTATTGAACTCTATCTCATTGTTATCATACATGCCTCAATGACTTTGACATTGCTATAACGGAATGATATAATTAAACCACAAACAAGTTTAGATTATCATGAGGGATTAATTAAATATATTTTCTTAAAGCATTAAATGTATAGTGATAGAAAAAGATGGTTTGTTAAATTCACTTATTCGACAGATTTTTCTTTTAATGTTGAAATTAAATGTTGCCAAGACGACGATAAACTAAACTATATTGTGCTTAAGGATTGTTACTGGTTTGAAATTAAAAGCTGTTTATTAAAAGTATTAAAGTTATAGTTGCTCTCATATTGAATTTGTCAAATCTGATCATGTCAAGCGCTCTTAGCATTTAAAATAAACTGCATTAGTTTTGAAAACTGATGGTTGAAGTAAACTGCAATACCTGAAGATTATCATAAGTGAGATTTAAATTTCCGTTCTCTATAATATGTTACATATACAGTGGTAGGAAATCGATACTGTTCAAGTTAGTCACACTAATAAACGGTTATTTTTAACATTCCTTCCAAAAAGGAGAGAATCAAAGATTAAAAGTGATAATAAAAGTAAACCTTTAATGTTCGGTAACAACATTGAAAAAAATTTAATCTATTTTTGAATAGATATGAAATATATCTACGCACTCTAGCAGACATCCATTTTAATCATACACAATAAAGTATGACAGAAACTGTTGACATTTAAAAAAAAAATAATCGCAAAAAGGTAAAATTCGTATAGATCAGAAAAATATGTATTATCAAAAGCTTTTGATGTACAGAAAAAGATAAATTATTTTTATTAAATTCAAAGTTGTCAAATTACATTTAATAAATCCAAAGTTGTCAAATTGCATTTAATAAATTCAAAGTTGTCAAATTGCATAATAGCATAAATCCAAAGTTGTCAAATTGCATAATAGCATAAATTCAACGTTGTCAAATTGCATAACAGCATAAATTCAAAATATTAATGAACCTTTTTTTTAAGATTTACAAAAATATGTAAAAATTTCCATGGCGATGTTAAAAGGAAAACAAAAAAACAACAGAATTATAATTAATGAGTTAAATATTTTTTTTTCTGAAAGAATTAAACGTATTGTAAGTAACACAGTTAAATTTCAGAAATTCAATCATGTTCATGGATAGAATTTTAACATGTTTCGATTAAATGTTGCAGATTACATTTTAAATTAATTTTTAGTAAAAAATGCTTAATGATTTTTTTCTCTGATTTTTTTTATTTTTTTTTATTTCTAATTTCTTTTTCAGTTTTTTACTTATGGAAGTCATTTTGATTTTCAAAATAAAAACAACTAACTATTATTTAATTTCCTATCGTGTAAAAACTACGACAAATTCCATTTAATTTAAAATGGTGTGTTTTTTATTTATGCCGTCCATTTGTTGAATTCGCATCCAATTTTCAGTTTAAAAGAGTAAAGAATTAAACAATAATTTATTAATATTAATTTATTCATTATAGAAGTTGATTTTGTTTTATCGAATATCAGTGAAAAGCACATTATTAACATAAACATGTTCAGATTTTGATTTGAAAAATACTTTTTTCTGTTAATCTGATTTGTTCATTACATCCTATCAGTAAGATAAAAAAAACTATATATTTATACCATTAGAATGGCTTATGTTTTTTTTGCGTAATAAAAATATAAATCACGAATTAAAATAATACATTCCTTATTGAAAATTTTGTTGAAATCTCTATTTATTGATCAGGAAAATCATTTATGTATTGATTGTATTCTAATTATTTTATTTAAAAGAAGCACTGAATGATTAAAAATAATTGAAAAAAATTATTTCAAGAAAATTTCTTTATAAAAACAATTCAAATATGTATTTAAAAATGCAGTTTAACGCTTTAGTTGACCCGTTTAAATGTTGTTAGCAGTCATCAGTTGAGTGGTATATTTTCCTAACCCAAATAACGCAGAGGCTTGAAAGGAACTTAATAAAAGCATAGTTTTAAGTGTTCACAAAAGACAAAGTGTCAGTCCATTAGAGTTTAATTATGCATAAAAGAGGAAAAAAAGCAAATTATGTTTTCACTTACCCGACCACATCCAATCCAAAATAACTAGATAGCTGCCAAAATTTTGGCAAGCGGAAATAACTTTAAAAAAAAAGAAAAAAACGCGTTATGCTTGAAGGCGTGAAAAAGTGGTCGTATTAAAACGTGAAAAATTATAAAAGGGTAGCTTCGGTGTTATTAAAACTCCGAAAATTCACAATGTTAATTAGCGTGCGGCAGCTTCGAAACGGGAAAAAGGCTGTATAGATAAAAGGCTAGTGCTATATTTTTCATTTTCTTAAAAGCACACAATCCGCTATTATCTAATGGAAGATGGTCCACTAGATCGGATGGAGAGATTGTGCTAGTCTAATAACTGGATCAAGTAGGTGTTGCTTATCTCGTGTCTAGAACTTTACTTTCTCACATTTTATGGCCATTTTGTTGTATGGATTAAGGTCATAAAACCGGGTCTTTTCTATCGATCAAATATAGTGTCGAAGGGCTACTTTTATTTGGTACTAAATTCTCTTAAATGTTTTAGATAACTATATAATTCATTATTGTAAAAGTTGGAAAAATTGCCGGAAACCATAGAAAACAATAATAATATCACGCAATGTGCTTTTTAAGAAAATTGTGCTAAAGTTGGATTTATTTTTTATTCATGTTAAACTATTTAAATTGCTGTGTTATTGTTGCTTATGTATACATCAATTTAACAACATAGGGGTAAATCCTTGTTTTGTCTATTATCTATATCATCGTATTCCCATCGATTTTGTCCATACTTTACAAGAATCTTTATTTTCACTAGAAGAGAATTTTGAAATCTCTATTTTAACTGAAAAACAGCTTTATATATCGAAGTATGTTTGATTAATTGTTCCCATTGACTTCAACATTACGAAATGGTGACAGCAGCGAAAGTCGCGACTATCTCATATCATATTTTGAATCTCTAGCTTCAAATATTTAACTTATATACTGTTGCAAAATAGTTTATTCGGATCTTTATTCACATTTTTATTCAGCAACATTTACTAAAGTAAAATAGTGTTACTTAATAAATCCGTTAATTTTTGGTCATATCTGATAGCAAGACGTAAATTAAAAAATATATATATATTGAAATACCATTTAATTATTGCTTGAAATACGCATGTGATGTAAATCACAACTATCTGCCTTTTATATCGGCCATAGATAGTAGTCACCATATAATGAAAGATATTTAAAAAGTAGATCTGAGAGATATTATAGCAAAATTTACAAAGATTTATACACGATGGAAACATTTACATTACACAGCTATTTATTGAGTTAACTTAAATGTAAAACTAGTGTAAATAATTTATTAAAGAATTATAACCTCTGAAAAGTCTTAAAGCTATCACTACATTTCGTTTTTTTCCCAGTAGAGTTATATCGTTCTTTGTTTTACAGATTTACTAAACCAAATTTACCAAAGAAAAAATATCTCATTACTTACTGAAGAGTCTCTGAATAACCTATTTTAATACTGAAACTTTTTGGTTGAAAACATTTTGGTTGTTTAAAGGATGCGGCTTGTTTAAGGATGCGACTTACTTTAAACACAGAGTAGAAATATTTAAAAGAGAATTTAAAAAATTATTTGAAATGATAATTTTAATGAAATTCGTAGATATATTTGAAATGATAATTTTAATGAAATTCGTAGATATATTTGAAATGATAATT
>BPLQ01011119.1:0-51215 GCA_021605075.1 Caerostris darwini | reverse complement strand
ATCATTTTTCTCGTTAGTAAACAATGTGATTTTTCAAGTCCTACTATTAGTTCACACTCTCCTTATATATATATATATATATATATATATATATTGTTTAAATTTTTAATCCTTAATAAAATACTTTTGATTCATCCACTCAAGTTCAAATACATTTTTTTGAACTTTTGGTGGATGACACTGGATGTTAATACAATTTTCTCAAATTTTAGTTCCTTAATTAAATTTAATTTATTAATTTTAGTTTTTTTTAGATTTCAGTTGCTTGTATCTAATAATAGATGCGCCAAATGTACGAGGAAAGTTTCAACTTGATTTGTAAAGGACATCTAGTGAAAAAAAATAGGAATTGGCTTTAAATTTTTTTTATATAACTTGTTATAATAAGGACAAAATGTCAGTGAAAGCAAATTATATTTCTTCTTTCATAATTGACGTGAATATCATATTTTAGTATCAATAGAATAGAGGAAGATTTGCTGTGTGTAGTAGTGGAGTTTTTATTTTTTTTGAACATCAACGTTTATTTCTGAATTTCATGTTTCTTGTGCTTTATTCAATTATATCGTGTTCAGTTATAGAATGTACCTGAAATCAGAATCATAGCTGTGTCAGAAAAAAAAGTGCTATGATTTTGACCATCACATAGACCGACTACGAAATGTTCGACTGCCTATATGTGCCTTCGATATTATGACCTGCCATCAGAGGCTGAATGAGTTTTTAGTCCTTCCTATGTATAGGAGTAATGTAACATACAAGATTACCACAATTTTATGTAATTATGTAATTAAATTAATTAATGTAATTATTAATTAATATAAGATTACCACAAATTTATGTAATTAATGTAATGTAATTATGTAATTAAATTAATTAATGTAATTATTAATTAATATAAGATTACCACAAATTTATGTAATTTACTGTAACACACATGATTACCACAATTTTATGTAATTTAATGTAACATACAGGATTACCACATTTTTATATAATCTAATGTAACATACAGGATTACCACAATTTTATGCAATTTAATGTAACATACATGATTACCACAATTTTATGTAATTTAATGTAATATACAGGATTACCACAATTTTATGCAATTTAATGTAACATACAAGATTACCACAATTTTATGTAATTTAATGTAATATACAGGATTGCCACAATTTTGCGTAATTTAATGTAACATACATAAAACAATTTTAAGTTCCGTCGTATTTTATCGTCGTAACAAAATCCCTTAAAATAATCCTGACCTTTATTGTCTAAAAATGCAGTCAAATAGAATTGCTAACAGTGTGAACATTGCAATCAAAATGGCATCATAATCCAAACAAAGACATGTAAGAGAAGACCTTTTCTTCCTCCTTTTCGCGGTTATTATTTTCACGTACCATCAGTTATTCGATATTAGGAACGAATCTCTCGATCATTAGTGCTTCTTTTTTCGGCAATTCTTCCGAAAATGAAGGAAGGAATAAAACGGGAAAAGAGTTCCGATTTCCCAGAGATAAATGAGGAGTTACTCAATAGGAGAAACGAATGCTGCCTGCCGAAACGTGCAATCTCGTCCAAACCACTGGGGACTCGTAGCTCAGAGGCGGCATTCGGCAATGAGTGAAGACATTCTACCATCCCTTCTGGTATCCGAGGTGGAGGGAACCGACTCTTGAGAATAAGAATGTTTTCAGCAGAGAATTTTTTTTTTGTTTTACCACATATTATCTTCTAACTTTTGTTTCTCTTTTTTTTTGGCAAAATAGAGGGGAATGTTTCACTTGTATCATTTTTCTCGTTAGTAAACAATGTGATTTTTGTAACAAGGATTTTGTGCTTTTGATATGCTTATATGTGGTTTGACTGCATTGAATATTTGCCTACATTTGCTTATATTGTCTATTTGCCTATATTTGATTATATTACCTAGTTGCCTAATTTGATACGCTTATATTGACTGCCTATATGTGCTTTCTACTTCATCAATGGCTGAATGAATTTCTTGTCTTGGCACTTGTACTATACTAGGCCAAGAAATTTGTTTTTACGATAGCATACTGTCTAACTTTTGTTTCTCCTTTTTTTGGTAAAATGGGGAATGGTTTCACTTGTATCATTTTTCTCGTTAGCAAACAAACTGATTTTTAAAATAAGGGCAAAATGTCAATGGAAGCTAATTGGATATCTTGTTTATAATAATAAACGTAAATATCAGATTTTGTGATCAATAGGATAGAGGAAGATTTGGTGTGTGCAGTGGTGGAGTTTTCTTTTTTGAAC
This sequence comes from Caerostris darwini, assembly GCA_021605075.1. NCBI lineage: Eukaryota > Metazoa > Arthropoda > Arachnida > Araneae > Araneidae > Caerostris > Caerostris darwini. Next base: position 48,926 of record BPLQ01011119.1, on the reverse strand, counting down.
AACAGCATTTGGTTTTTGAATTTCATGTTATTTATCTAATTGCACGAATATCTTGTTCAGTTTTAGAAGGTTCCTGAAATCTGAATCAGTGCCGTTTCAGAAAAAAATATGATTTTGACCATCACACAGCACGACTCCGTAATGGTCATCTGCATTTTCTATTTTTGATATGTCTATATGTGCTTTGACTATATTGAATATTTGCTTAAATTTGCGTGTATTATCTATTTTGATATGCCTATATTTACTGTCTATATGTGCTTTTCTACCTCATCAATAGCTAGATGAATTTCTTGTACTTCTACTTGCATAAGATGTACAAGAATAAGCATATGAATAATATATACGACTAAGGAGAACGTTTACTCATTTAGAAGGCATTTTTACTTATCAGGGACATTTCTACACAGTGAAGAATCCCTATAATTAATTTTTATTATAATTAAAAATATCAATAATTCTGTAATTTATGTTTTGTCCGTACTGTAGAAAATTCTTCCTTTTGAATTTCTTCCAAATTAGTGTCGCACTTTAGGATGGTTAAATTTTACTGATATTTATTTTTAAGAACTATATTTTTTATCGTAATCCTTAAAAGTGGAATTTTCTTACAAGATCCATAATAAGTCAGAAAATACAGATAATGGAAAAAAAACCCACCGGAGTCTCGTTTTTACTTCATAATAATGAAATAAAAAATACATATGCTGCTTCATGTTTTACCATATTTATTTAAGGATTTGAGAAAAAATCCTTACATGCTTCCTAAAAATCTTCCTAATTCCTAAAAATCTTCTTAAAAAGGATATCCTGCAGATGTTGTCCAGGAATAAACTAAAAATTTTCAATGAAAATTAGAGAGAATTATGGAATTTTGTTATTAAATGAATTTACAAATCGATAAATTGCAGAGTCATATGTCAAAATCTCCACTCATGATAACTCTACTCTCAAATCTTCTTTTATGTCATGGGGTAATTGATGCCCAAAGATAACCCAAAGTTATGAATGTGCATGAAAGTGTAGTTGGACTCAATATTATGAAATATTATAATTATTATAATTTAATAATTTATATGAATATTTATAATTTTATTCAATTATTATTCAAAATACTACAAAAAATTTCCTAATTGTTTCTATTGTGAAGCTAATTTTGTATTTGAAAAGGCAAAAATTGACTTTTACATTTAAATGGAGAATAAGGAAAAATTAAGAATTTCAAAAAATTGATAGCATTCATATTTTTTGAACAGAAATTTGCTTATTTTTAAAAAAAAAAAAATTTAAGTCTGCAATTCGCTTTCTTTAAAATTTTATATTAACATAAATAAAATATGCAATTTTTAGAAATAGGAATTCGAAGTGCTTAAAGCACCATTTTTTTTTTTACGCAAGTGTACGAACCAAATAAGTACGTCAAAAGAATTAGCATTCAAAAAAGGGAACAAGTAAAAATTAAATAAACACAAAAGTTTTCCAAAAATTTAAAATAAAAATTAATAAATAAAAAAAAAAAGATTTCTATTTTTAACTCTCTTCCACCTTGAAATTATTGCATTGGAAATAATCGATGAAGACATTTCCATTCAGAAAAAGAAGTGGAGGTTACTCTTTTGTTGATTTTTTTTTTATTTTAACCTTTTCATCTTTCTGGAGTAGCTTAACACGAAGAATAATTAATGGCGAGCAAGAATTTCGAATGGAAATGATGTTCTTGAGCAGATAGCAAAAAAAGAAAAAAAAATTGAAGTGATGAGAACTTATAATCCTCGTAGAAACTTTTGGAACAAAAAAAAAAAGAATCATTAACTTATTGCTTTGTTACATTTACCACAATTTTTTGAAACGTTAAATCCTGTGGCACCATTTTTCAAAGGTCAATCAGCAAAAAAATTAAGATGGCTTATTCCAGGTTTTAATTTATTTTAAACACGTTTCTCTTTATGCAGTTTAGAAAGGGATATTTATTTCGAATACCAAACTCTTTCAGTTTGATTAGGGGAAGTAATTTATCTCTTAACGTATGATATTTTTTAAATGATTGAGAAATTAATTATTAAATAAATATATAGAATTTAGTTTGTCTTAATTGCTTTTCTATCGACAACAACTGAACTAGTAACTACTTAGTAAAGTTTATACTAAATATACAAATGGGGAATATCGAAATCTGATCAATGGTAAAAATAGTACAGGACGACTCAAAATCCTTCAAGGTTTCACATCATACTAATTATTGAATTTTTCGAGTTCGTTCAACACAATTATTTTTCATGAGTTTTGAAACATTTTTTTTTTAATTTTATTTCTTACGTAAGATGTAGATTAATTTTATAATATTTGTAATACAATGTAATTACTTAGAACAAAATAAGAACTGAGCTGACATATCACAATTTCTATGTTTTATTTATTACTGTATTTCCTAGTAAATAGTTTTGCAAAGGATATTTTTTTAATTTGAAAATTTAAATGAATTTAAAACTCTATAAATTTCAGAGTAATATGTCACAATCTTCACTCATGATAACTTTCGATCCTCAAATAGTGTTATATGTCATGGATTCCCATGATAAACCAAAAAATCCGAATGCACGTGAAAGTGCAGATGAACTTATATTATGATTATTTTAATTTAATAATTTATATGATTATTTATAATTTTGTGTCATCACTATTCCAAATGCTACAAAAGATTTCCTGATTGTTTCTATTTTCAAGCTAATTTTGTATTTGAAAAGACAATTGAAGAAAATTGACCTTTTACAGTTAAATGGAAAATGAAGAAAAAATTGGAAGAAATGGAAAATTTCAGAAAACTGACAGCATTAATATTTTTTTAACAGAAATTTGCTCATTTTTTAAAAAAAAATGTAAAAGTCAGCAGCTTGCTTTCTTTAAAATTTTATATTAAGAAAAATTAAATATGTAATTTTTAAAAATAGGAATTTGGAATGCTTAGAGCGCCATTTTTTTATGCGAACCAAATAAGTACGTCAAAAGAATTAGCATTCAAAAAGGGAACAAGTAAAAATTAAATAAATACAAAAGTTTTCAAAAATTAATAAATAAAAAAAGTTTCTATTTTTAACTCTCTTCCACCTTGAAATTATTGCATTGGAAATAATCGATGAAGACATTTCCATTCAGAAAAAGAAGTGGAGGTTACTCTTTTTTTTGATTTTTTTATAAATTTTTTTTTATTTTAACCTTTTCATCTTTCAGAAGAAGCTTAACACGAAGAATAATTAATGGCGGGCAAGAATTTCGAATGGAAATGATGTTCTTGAGCAGATAGCAAAAAAAGAAAAAAAAAATTGAAGTGATGAGAACTTATAATCCTCGTAGAAACTTTTGGAACAAAAAAAGAATCATTAACTTATTGCTTTGTTACATTTACCACAATTTTTTGAAACGTTAAATCCTGTGGCACCATTTTTCAAAGGTCAATCAGCAAAAAAATTAAGATGGCTTATTCCAGGTTTTAATTTATTTTAAACACGTTTCTCTTTATGCAGTTTAGAAAGGGATATTTATTTCGAATACCAAACTCTTTCAGTTAAATTAGGGAAGCAATTAATCTCTTAAAGTATGATATATTTTAAATGTTAGAAAAATTAATTATTAAAAAAATTAAACATTTAGTTTGTCTTAATTGCTTTTTTATCGACAACAGCTCAACTAGTAACTACCTAGTAAAGTTAATACTGAATATACGAGTGAACATCATCGATATCTAATCAACGGTAAAAATAGTACAGGACGAATGAAAATTCTTTCTGCAAGTCTTCAAGTCATACTAATTATTAAATTTTTCGAGTTCGTTCAACACAATTATTTTTCATGAGTTTTAAAATATTTTTTAACTAGTTGTAATAAAAATAATTTTGTTAATTTTACTCAGTACCAAGAAATTGCTTATATAATATCGCTAATTATTTGTAAATAATATTTTAAATCTTTTTATGTTTTTCGTGTTATATATATAAATATACTTATATGTACATATATTTATACATTATTTTGCTACTATATTTTTTTGCGGAAACAATCTGTTTACATAACATTGTTACTTTTCAAATAATTATTGTGTTTGTTTGACAATGTTTTATTTAACAAATTATCAATTTACACTATATAAACGTTCGCCTATTTAATGATGAATCATAATTATATTTAACGTCAAATATTTTTCATATTTCCTGTTTTATATAATTTTATATTTAAAACTTGTTTTAGAAATTTTAACTTAAAATTCAAATTTATCTCGCTGTTATTTTTATTCAAATGAAACGAGATTTTTAAACCAGGATTCAGAGAATGTTTTGAAATCCATTCTTCTTTCAAAAGCAGAAGGGATATTTGAAAGCCATATTTCTTTTCCGTACGTAAACCGCATTCAACTTAAAATTCCCATAGAGACGTCAAAGAATTCGGCACCAAGCGCAGGGATTTTTCGCCAAGACGCAGATGTTTCCAGCACGCATCTGTCTAAACTACAGGAAGTTATAAATAAGCTGCAAATTCGTACAGATATAATAAATGGACGCGATACTTGTAGTAAAGAAACTAACTCGATAAAGAATATATATCTGTAGATTTTTGATTGAGTCTGGAAAACTTGAAAAATGTTCCAGAAATATGGAAAATAAATAAAGATTAATGTAAATCACATTTATTAAAAATGTCTCACTTACACGTTGCCATTAAATTAAAAAGAATTCATTTAAAACTCATAATTATCTATTTATATTCAAACTATATTTATATTTTGATTAATTATTTTTTTTAAATTTTCATCATTAATTAATAAAAAGATTTCTCACTTCATGTAGCTCTTTTTCTTACTAAATGCATTCTATTCTGAAAAGAAAATACAATATTTTTTTGATCGATAAATATTACAATACATTTACAATAGATAACGTAGATATTGCTACAAAATAAATAAATGGACCTTTCATAATTCTTTATTAATAAAACCATAACAAAATATATTATATCATATATATATTCAACCATAAAATCATAATTTTAGAATTATCATAATTCAAATAATATAATTTCTAACTATTAGATAAATCATTATTCATATATGTAAATGCTGCATATTTTACTGAGCTACAAACATAGGTGTTCTTATTTAAAATAGATGTTTGAAACCAGTTTATTAAAGAACTTTACGTTATATTATTATTAATTAATCATTAATTAAATATATTATTAATAGATATATTATCTCTTTATAGTATATGTATGTTTGCATCATTCTATGGAATATATGCTTACACCACTTTTAGAGTGAAACTAATTTGATAATTAATATTATATTATGTGTTAATACGTAAAAGAACATTATAAATTAGTAAGTTTAGTTCGAGGATCATGCATTAACTTTAGTAAATGATAACTTTCTATTATCTTTTTCTACCTTAATTATAAGTCGGTATTTAAGATATGTGTGCAGACTGAGCAATTAAATTGCAACTGTATGTGGTTGGATTGAGATACTTGAGGCACAAGTTGGAGAACTCGTATTTTTATTTAACACGCACAAACTTTATACACATATAATTAGAGACATACAATATGTAATAGATTTAAAGACATAATTATAGATTCGAGGAAGGATTCGTTTAACTCAAACCTGACTTCATTCTCATAATGCATTAATATTTATTTTAGCTTGGTAAAATTTAACTTTTATTTTAGCTTGGTAAAGTTCCATTTATATTTCATAAAGACATAATTTACAAATTGTGCTAAACTAAATTAAGCTGATTTGTTAAAACACCCATTGTTTAACCTCTAGGCGTCCGCTTCGAGGTAAATGTTTTTTTTTAAGTAAATGATGTAAATTTACAAAATATTTTTTATTTATAATTTATGTAAATTAAAAGTCTTGTGGTTAAACTGTGTGGCAAAAATTGAACCACTTAATAGTGCTTGCTTAACGATGTAGGAAGAAATTGTTTAGCATAGGGAATATTTAAACATCAAAATAAAATATTTCTAGAGCGTCGAAAGTCAAAACATTCAGTAGTGATATTCTTACTAGATTAGTATTTAACGTCCTGCTTTTTCAAATACCGTCTTAAAACGTGGTGTAAATATATGTAGTGTTGAGATAATAATGAATAATGTGTTGTAACATATAGTACTGTATTGTATTTTTTAATTGTATTCTGAACTCAAATCAGTTATTATAACATTGTATTTCAGGTAGGTTTTACGTAAGAGTGCTTTGCAGAATACAATTATCTTTAAGTCAGTATTTAATGTCCTTCTTTTTCAAATACAGTCTTAAAAAGAGACGCACTTTCAGATGTGTAGTGTTGAAATAATAATGGATACTGTGTTTTAACATATAGCACTGCATTTTATTTTATTGAATTCTAAACCCAAATTAGTCACTCTTGCGTATTTCAGGAAGGTTATAAATAAAAGTGCTTTACAGAATACAATTATCTTTCGGTAATAAAAAGGAAATTCAGCTACAAAAAATATAAGCATAATATAAACATACTTTTAATTTTCTTTATTTTATTTTATACTTTACTATTCTCATTTTTAATCGAAAGATTGAGTACTATATTAATTTGTGCTACAACGTTAACTAAACAAGCAGTTTTTATTAATATTTGTCGTATTACCTATGAATTAACGCTGTTCGCCTATAACGCAGGCATATTAATTGTCCGCTTTATACTGATGTTGTTCTGTAAAAACAAATTCTAATTAATTTTAAGAAGATTCAAGAGATTCAGAATATAAGATTCATAATTTCTAGATTAAAAAAAATGATTAAAACTGTTGGAATTTTTGTATTAATCTTAATTTGAACTTTAGAAATTAGATATTCAGATGAAATTCTTGTTTTGTTTTCTATCCAATTATATCTTGTTCAGTTATAGAATGTAGCTGAAAACTGAATCAGAGCTGTTTCAGAAAAAGCCTATTTTCAGAAAAAAAAAACCATTTAAGCCTATTTACCTATATTGCCTATTTTGATATGCCTATATTGACTGCTTATATATGCTTTACTACCCTATCATTGGCTGGATGAATTTCTTGTTCTTCCACTTGTATAAGATGTACATGAATAAGCATATGAATAATATATACGAGCAAGAAGAACATTCTATTTATTTAAAAGACATTTCTACTTATTAGGGACATTTCTACATAGCGAAGAATCCCTATAATTAATTTTTATCATAAGTAAAAATACCAATAGTTCTGTAATTAATGTTGTGTCCTTACTGTAGAAATTTCTTCCAAATTAGTGTCACATTTTAAGATGATTGAATAATTTTTTGTTATTTATTTTTAAAAATGGAATCACTGATCATTTTATTGAAAAAATGTAGCAATCTGTCCTTTAAAAGGAATCCCTTTTAAAGAATAGAATAGAGTATCCTAAGGTGTGTAATTAAAAGGTCACATTTTTTATCAACGAGCATTATTGGAGGGGGGAAATCGCTACCTTCCGAAAACCCTTATCATTGAAATCGACGGGGACACTCTACAAATGCTGACTGCATCACAAAACGTATCGGAAAAATACTTAAGGCTAGACGCAAAAAGCGATAAGGCATTCGCAAAATTTTCGGTCAGTCCTATATGTTATTTTTAGCGTGGGGTGCGATGCGAAGTATATATATATTTTTTTTTTATTGAATTTCACCCCGTCCATAAATTTTTCTTGACTAAAAGAAGGGTCCAGAAAAGTAAATCAATATAAATAAAATATCTCTGGGGTTTTCGCCACATCTTTCGTCTTTTTTAAGAAATAAAATCTTCTGACGTTTTTCCTTTTTTTTATTTTTTTTATTTCTCCAATTTTACGACTGCAAAAAAAAATCGCATTTCCTTCTCTATTTGTTGAGAATTGACCTAAGAGTTTTGCTTTTAAAAAATTTCTTTCGAAGGTTTTTTTTTTATAAATATGGATGAATTTGAGAGTGAAGGGCTAAGTTTCTAAAATACCCAGGACTTTCGATTCTACAAGCTTTTTGAAAACTTTTTTTTTTCTGATTATTATGTATTCTCGAATTGCATAATTTAGGATGAAAAAGTATTTTTATGATTTTGATCTGAATTAATTATTTAAACTGTTACAGATCGGTTATTATGCCACTCATCTTATGTATATGAAACTGGTTTACACTTTCAATATAACTATTAACTTTAACTATTTAACTAATCTAACTATTTATTATTAAGTTTGTCGATCTATTAATTTAAATAATTTAAGTTAATGACAAACAATAAAAACTGTATTTCCATCAAAGTTATATTTAAACTAATCAAATTTAAACTAATGTCATAAATTATAATTCACATTTATCAAAATATGATTTTATTTTTTATTTTTGAGTAATCTAATAGCTGAAATATTTACTTAATTCTATAATAGTATCCAACTATTCACTTAGATGTAAAATAGTCTCCAAGAATTCCTTTAAATATATAATAGTCTCCAAATATTCACTTAAATGTGTAATTTTCTCCGAGTATTCACCTAAATGTATAATAGCTTACAACTGTTCACTTTATTATATTATAGTCTCCAATTATTCACTTTAATGTGTAATAATATTCAAGTATTAAATTAAATGTGTAATAATATTCAAGTATTAAATTAAATGTGTAATAATATTCAAGTATTAACTTAAATGTGTCATAGTCTCAAAGCGTTCACTTAAATGTTCAATAGTATCCAACTATTCCCTTTCATATGTTATAGTCACTAACAATTCACTTTAATGTGTAATAATATTCGAATATTCACCTAAATGTATAACAGCTTCCAACTATTCACTTTAATATATTATAGTCTCCAACTATATACTTTAATATGTTATATTCTCCAATTATTCACTTTAAAGTGTAATAATATTCAAGTGTTCACTTAAATGTGTAATAATATTCAAGTATTCACTTAAATGTGTAATAATATTCAAGTATTAATTTAAATGCGTAATCGTCTCCAAGTATGCCCTTGCATGTGTAATAGTCTCAAAGCGTTCCTTTAAATGCTCACTAGTACTCAGCTGTTCACTTAAATATGTAACAGTATCCACCTGTACACTTTACTGTTCATTGCAAGAGTGTCATTCCCTTAATTATATTTCATGAGAAACAATTCAGAAAAAAATAACATTTTTAGAAAATAACACTAATAGAATCTCTTCTCGATAACAAAAATAGATATTCGATTCATTTTACTTCGTTTACTTTTGTGGAAAAAAAATGATTAAAATGCTATTTATTTTTTCTTGATAAGGAATAAATAAATAAATGGTGAAATAAATAAATCCATTTATTTTTTCATTTTAATTTAATTTTTTTATGATAAAACAAATATTAAATATTTGGGAAGGAATGTAACAGTCAATGTTTTAATGTAAAACATTGTAACAGTCTGTTGTCAATGTTTCAATGCATAATATTTAAATATGAACTACAATTTAGTGAAAAAAATAATGATGTTATTAATGGCACGGGCGTAACGAACAGAATCTCAAAAATATGAACGCTTGTTTAAGAAAAGATACAATTATAAGAATAAATTGAGAGATAAACAGAAAAAAAATCTATAATAAATGTTTCATAGGATTCTATAGAATGGAAAAAGAAATAATGAATTAATTCTTCTATTTCAAAAAGTTAGTTTCTTTGTCAGTCAGTTTCCCTAATTTTTTTTTTAATGTTTACTGTTTGCCTCTTTTCTTTTAAGAAACTTTCAAACACATAATGACGGAACTACTTCTTTCATTTTAAACTAAAGTGCAACTGTTACACTTTAAATTTAAATATCGGGGGCTGTATACATAAAAAAAAATAAACAAAACAAATAGTGATGTCCTTAATGGCATAGGTGGTAATCAATTAAGTCTCAAAAACATGAACCATTTATTTAAGGAAAGATACAATTATAAGAATCAAATGAGAGATACACAGAAAAACAAGTAATATTAAAAATAATTTGTTAAGTCAATTCCTACTTTTTTTCACTGTATTGCAGAAAAGTCCTTTAAAAATAAAGTTGGAAATTTTTCTCTTACATCTGGTGCCCTCTATTGGTAGATACATACATCTTAAATCTAAAAAAAAACTAAAATGAATTAATTAAATTTAATGAATTAATTAATATTCGATAAACTGTATTACAATCCAGCATCATCCACTACAAGTTCAAAAACAAATGTATTTGAACTCGAATGGATGAATAAAAAGTATTTTATGAACGATTGAAAATTTGAACAAGATATATATAGGGAGAGTGTGAGCTAATAGAAGGAATTGGATAAGACGCACTATAAATGTTTCATGGGATTCTATAGAAGTGAAAAAGAAATTATGAATTCTTCTGTATCAAAAAGTTAGTTTCTTTGCCATTCATAAAATACAAGCCGTTTAATTAAATACGCAATTAAAGAGACAAAGAACAAAAAAAAAATATGCTGCATCAAAATAAAAAGGTGTCTTCTTTTAAGCGCTATATGGCTATGAATATTCCTAAACGAGCCTCCTTATCTTCATGCTGCAATGCTTTTCGATGAAAGGAACCCTTCAATGATATCGATAGAGCGTTTGGTAGTTTTGATTTTATGTCCCAGCGAAGCTTATCTATTGTGCAATAAAAAAAAGTATTGCACAACGTGGTAAAAGCATTTCACATATTCTTTGGAGCATCCCATGCATTATTTGTGTCATAAGGCTCACAACGGGACAGGACAGAGAGGAAGGAGGGATTTTATTGAATTTCCACGCCTTTCCTATAAATAATATTTCCCCACTCAAACACAGATGGCCGGAAAGCAAAACAAAAAATACTAAAGTAAATGCATTTCATACATTCCTTCCTTACTTTTTATCTTTAATCTATTAAGCAAATAAAATGTCCCAAAGTTTCTCAATGGTTTTCTTTCAATTTCTTTTAAATTTTAAGCTGATTTCTTTTGAATTTAAATCAAATAATATATAATTTAGAGCGAGGATTACTTGACATGTACTTTTTTCTGGAGTAAGTAAATTTTTAAATAAATAATGACTTAATATTTTTAAACGGTCGCGAATTAGGAAAACTGCAAATAGTTATAATGGTTACAAATTAAATTAGTATTCACGTGTCTAATAAACTCGCGATATTTCTATTATTTACAAATTTCTAATGATTTAGTGCATTACCTCAGATTATAGAATAATTTAAATGATTGGCTAATTTTAATAACATTTCTTCTTCTTCATTGGTGCAACAGACTCAATGGTGCGCGAAGTCCATCTGCCTACTATTAGATTATCTGTTTTTCTAGAATTATAATTCTAGATTTAGAGTCGTCATCCCTACGCCCAACAATCATATTAGACAGGTATATACAGCTTAAAGTGACTTCTGAACCATTACAAACATTCATGGCACGGCCGCGACTCAAACTGGCACCGAGTACTCACTCGATCATCAGGCCTCTTAATAACATTTAGAGACATAAAATAGTAAATTTAGTAACTAACTGTTTCAACATAACATCATTACATAGTATCCATAACGGTATGTTAGTATGTTGAAACAGTTAACTATGCTTAAACATAATATACATAACATAGTTTAACATTATATCAGTGAAATTGGTTGATAAGTTGAATGTCTTCTTTGGAAAATATTTCTGAAGTGCTGCCGAAATTGAATATTTTTCTCAATAAACGTTCTAGAGTAAATTGTATAAGTTATTGCCCAGATTTGCTTAATTTTAATAGGTAAGTTAAATAATAAAACAATACTTGCATTTCCTAGCACAGTGAAATGTATACATGGGTAATGATTATGTGGCATGATTCATATGAAAGACATAATTCCAAACAAATGGCTATGGAAATTATCAAAATCTGTGGAACTCGTTGTGTTACCGGTTACATTACAGGTTATAATATGGTCGTTTCAGCAAAGTATCTGAGATAATATAACTAAACATTTCTCGATTTATACAATATATATATGTAATATAGTTTAAATATCCTTATTATACATGTATAAACATTAGCCAGCATGAAAATGCTGAGATTTATACTTATATATATACTTTTATTCTAAATAATTTGAACATTTATTTTAATAACATAAATTTTCCAATGTACTCTGGTTCAATAACCAAATATATGCGCGAAATTGGGACCCTAAATTACAAAAAAGACTGCCAACCTAAAATAGACTAAATTCTAAGCGTGCTGTCCATTTTTTAAAAAAAAACTTTTTTCTTTATAAACGTATTAGAGTAAATTATATAAAGTTATTTATTGGCAATCAAGTAAAGCTGTTTGCTTGATAAATAAATAAAAGTTTCACAATAATCTATTATAGAAAGTATTTGTCGAAACACCCATATTACAGCTTCTTTGATTGATATTTTTCCTAATTTCAAAATAAAAGACAGCCAATTAACAAACTGGATGCCTCACTAAAGGTCATTAACATAATAAAATAAATAATAAAACAGTGCTTGAATTTTTTTCCAGTACAATGAAATGTATATATGTGTAATGGTATTGTAGTATAATTTAATAAATTCTTCAAAATTTGAAATAAATCACTTATTTCGTAAAATCGTAAAATAGTTTTAAAAATAGGCCATCTCGTTAAATTTCTTGAAACTAAGGGAGTTATAAACATACAAACCTGCAATATGGGTATTTCAATAAATATTTGAGATAATATAAATAAACATATCGCTATTTATGTTTATACATCCTTAGTATAAATATTTTTATCAGTTAATTTTAAAAGAAAAGTAATTCATGTATGCTTGATGCCAAGGAATTTTTGAATTAATTATTTAACCTATACTATGTTTCAGTGAGGGAATAGACACGCGCAATTGGGCATGTAAATTCCAAAATAGAAGCCAGCCAATTAGCTAACTGGATGCCTCAACCGAAGGCCTTTAACGTGAGGGATTAAGACGGGCGTTCGGCGAAAATAAGTGAAAAGAGCTGAATCGTCTGCCGAAGGGAGGGTGAAGTGCCCTCGTCGGATAATTGCGACGTCACCCCTCACAATTAGGGCACAGTCATGCTTTAAATATCGATCAGTGAGGAGGACATTTCGGGCCCTTTTGTCCCTCTCTGTTTGGGAAATCCTTTTGTTCCACCTTCTTCTCCGAACCCCCCTTTCCCATTAAGGTTAAGGAAGGAAGAAAAAAAGGAAGGGATCGTGCTCAGATGATGATTCTTTTTTTAAATCATTGTTTGGTTTTGATTCTTAGTGAGAGTTCAGGTGGTGCTATTTGGAAAAGACTTTCGCTTTGAAATGGTGTTCCCTTCCAATTTTTTTGTATGAAAAAATATATAACATTTATTTAAGGATCTATACAAAAAAAAAATAGATTATTTTTCCTACAACTCGTTCTCACACTCTCCCTATGTATATCTTGTTCAAATTTTCAATCGTTCATAAAATACTTTTTATTCATCCACTCAAGTTCAAGTGCATTTTTTTTTGAACTTGTAATGGATGACACTGGATGTAATACAGTTTTTTCAAATATTAATTCATTCATTAAATTTAATTAATTAATTTGAGTTTTTTTTTTAGATTTAAGTTGCATATAGCTACCAATAGACGGCGCCAAATAAACTTTAAAAAAATGAATGAAAATTATTTATAAAGGACTTTCTGCAATAGAGTGAAAAAAAAGTAGGAATTGACTTATTTTTTTTTTTTTTTTTTTTTTATAATACTTGTTTATATGAAAAAAATATGTAAAATTGATTTAAGGATCTACTACTGTGTCCAAAAAGTAAGACCAATTATTTTTTATTCAAAAACTCTTTATTTATTCTTCCAAATTTATTTCATCGCCTTCAAAGTAATCCCCCCCGGACACAATGCACTTATGCCAACTTTGTTTCCAATCCTCAATGCATGCTAAAAAGTCATCGGCAGGGATGGCCTTGAAAGCGCTCGGCGATTCACGTTGAATCTCTTCAGTCGACTCAAAGCGGTATACCCGGAGTAGTCTTTAGAGTTTAGGGAATAGCCAGAAGTCGCACAGTGTGAATACGGTGGTTGTTCTCTTTATTCCTTCATCGAACCCTTTTCCCATTAAGGATAAGGAAGGAAGAAAAAAAGGAAGGGATCGCGAAATCGTGCTCGGATGATCACTTTTTTCTTCAAGTCAATGTTTGTTTTTGATTTTTAATGAGAGTCAGATGGTGCTATTTGGAAAAGACTTTCGCTTTGAAATGCTGTTCCCTTCCATTTTTTATATGTGAAAACGAATATATAACATTTATTTAAAGATCTGTGTTGCAGAAAAAGATTATTTTTCTTGCAAATCTTTAATTTTACAGGTTTTTTTAAAATATTTTGTATGTAAAAATTCAGAATGTGATTTATCAGTTATCTATCTGTACTTATAAATTCACATGAAAAATAATATCTAACTTGGCGAAAAGAATTTTTGAAACCCAATTGCAATTGCCCTGTTCTACGATTTTACCAAGATGTCTTTTTACATTACATATTTTATATGTTCTGCATGTTAATATAAAAATATAGATTTACTTTAAAAAAAATGTATTGGACCAAGAGATGAATAAGTCCAAATTTCATTATTATTTTCACTTATTCATTTGTTCTAAAATGTATATATTAATTTATCAAGAAGTTTAAAACAGATTGCGAGTTCTATTGAAACATTCTAGAAATGAAAGTGGGGCTCTAAATTTGAGAAAATAATGAACATTCCGTATGTAATGACCTATAGTCCGACCACCGATTGTCTGGAAAACCGGCATGCGGCGAAGTATGATGGATTTAAACAGGACAGGATAATAAAGTTGTTTTTGAAAGGGTTTTAATTACAACAAAAAAAATTTTAATTTTTAGTCTTTTTTAAACTACTTATTATATATAAAGGATATCACAATTATTAAACTTTATTCTTTCAAAATTACTCTGCACTGCTCATGTTGGACTAGCACCCAATAACAAGCAATCGATTCGTCCGTATCAGCTACTAAAACAAACGCTATATATCAATGTTTATGAGCTAATTTTATAGAAAGGTAGTTATTCATAAGGATAAAAAGTTTTTTGTATTAACATCCAGTGTCATCCACTACAAGTTCAAAAAAAAAATGTATTTGAACTTGAGTGAAGGAATAAATAGTATTTTATGATCGATTGAAAATTTGAAGAAGATATAAATAGGGAGCGTGTGAATTATAGTACGAATTGAAAATTAATGAGGTTATTGATAGCACGGTGGTAACTAGCAGTCTCAAAATTATAAACATTTGTTTAAGAAAAAATACAATTATAAGAATCAAATGAGAGATACACAGAAAAATAAAATCTACTATAAATGTTTCAAAGGATTCTATAGAAGAAAAAAATAAATTATGTATTCTTCTGTATCAAAAAGTTGATTTCTTTGTCATTCATGAAATACACACCAATTAATGCAATACGTAATTAAAAAGACAAAGAAAAAATACGGCGAATCAAAATAAAAAAAGGCTTCTTCTTCTAAGCGCTATATGGCTGTGAATATTCCTAAACGAGCCTCCTTATCTCCATGCTGCAATGCTTTCCGACGAAAGGAGCCCTTCGTTGATATCGACAGAGCGTTCGGTAGTTTTGATTTCATGTCCCAGCGACGCTTATCTATCGTGCAGTAAAAAAAAGTATTGCAGGTCGTGAAGCATTTCACATACGAGCATGCCATGCATTATTTGTGCCATGAGGCTCACAACGGGACAGGACAGAGGGGAAGAAGGCATTTTATAGAATTTCCACGCCTTTCCTATAAATAATATCTGCCCACTCAAACGCAGATGGCCGGAAAGCAAAACAAAAATATTGAAGTAAAAGCATTTCATACATTCCTTCCCTTACTTTTTATCTTTAATCTATTAAGCAAATAAAATGTCCCAAAATTTCTCATGGTTTTGCTTTCGATTTTTCCCACGAAAAAATGCTGTGTTTTAAATACATCAAATGATTAAATTATGAAATGATATATAATTTAAAGAGGGGATTATTTGCCATGTACTTTTTTCCCGAGTACTAAGTAAATTTCTAAATAAACTATGACTTAATGTTTTTAAACAGTCGCGAATTAAGAAAGCTGTAAATGGTTACTTTGCTAAAATAAGTTTAAAGTAATATTCATGTATCCAAAAAGTTGATGATATTTTTATATTCATAAAATTATAATGATTTAGTATATTGCATCAGATTCGGGTTCGAGTCCCGGTGGTGCTATAGATGTCTGTAGTGATTTGGAATCCCCTTTAAACTGTAGGTCCCTGTCTGTTTAGCTCTCGTGTGCACAAGATGACCGTAGAGCGGCAAACCAAATCAAACCAATTGCATCAGATTATAGAATAATTTAATTGCTTGGCTAATTTTGATAATATTCCTTCTTCTTCAGTGGCACAACAGCCCCATGGTGGGCCAATGCCATCAACTTGCTGGCAGATTTCAAGACAGGGCAGAAGTTTTCTTTTTACGCGTTAGAGTTGCCAGCCCTACGCCCAACAGTCATATTAGACCGGGATCTACAGCTTAAAGTGGATTCCGAACCACAACAAACATTCATGGCACCGCCGGGACATGTCTAAACAGTTAAATATGTTTAAGCATAGTATACATAACATAATATCAGTGAAATTGGTTCATAAGTTGAATGTCTTCTTCTGAAAATATTTCGGAAGTGCCGTCAAAATTAAATATTTTTCTCAATAAACGTTATGGAGTAAATTGCATAAGTTATTGTCCGCATTTACTTAATTTTAATAAATGAGTACCATAATAAAATAAGACCTATATTTCCTAGCACAGTGAAATGTATACATGGATAATGATCATGTGATATGATTCATATTAAAAAACTCCAAACAAACGGCTACGGAAATTATCAAATTCTGAGGTTGTAATGTGGCCATTTCAGCAAATATCTGAGGTAACTAAACATTTCACAATTTATACAAAATATTTATAAATACATAGTAAAAATATTATTATTATGCATAGTAGAAATATTAGCCAGTATTAAAATGCTGAGAATTATACTTATATGTATGCTTTCGTTCTGAGAAATTTTAACAACATATATTTTCCAATGTACTCTGTTTCAATTACCAAATATATGCGTGAAATTGGGACCATAAATTAAAAAAAATACTGCCAACAAATAAATTCTAAATATGTTGTCCATTTTTTTCAAAACCTTTTTCTCTATAAACGTATTAAAGTAAAT
Source organism: Caerostris darwini (assembly GCA_021605075.1). Lineage (NCBI taxonomy): Eukaryota > Metazoa > Arthropoda > Arachnida > Araneae > Araneidae > Caerostris > Caerostris darwini. Next base: position 31,656 of record BPLQ01011119.1, on the reverse strand, counting down.
TCTATAAAGTTATTTACCAAAAATCAAATAAAGCTATTTGTTTGATAAATTATTGTGCAATTCTTATTCATTTATTTATTGTCTAAAATGTTTGCCGAAGCACCCATGTTACAGCTTCAGAGATCGATAATTTCAGTAATTAATTAAGACAGCTAAGACAGACAATTAACTAACTGAATGCCATACTAAAGGCCTTTAACATAGAAGAATAAATAATAAAATTGCACTCGAATTTTTTTTCTAGTACAATGAAATGCACATATGAATAATGGTCTTGTGGTATAATTCAAAAAATTCTTCAAAATTTGAAATAAATTCCTGATTTCATAGCATCGTAAAATAATTTTAAAAATAAGCAATATCGTTAGAGTATTATAAAAATGCAAACTTGTAACATGGGAATTTCAGTAAATATTTGAGATAATATAAATAAATATTTCGCTATTTATGTGTATACATCCTTAGTATAAATATTTTTATCAGCCAAATTTTTAAAAAGTTTAGATTAATCCATGCATGCTTTGATGACGAGGAATTTTAAAAATATAAATTATTTAACCTATACTATGTTTTAGTGAGGGAATAGACGCGCGAAATTCGGCATGTAAATTCCAAAACAAAAAACAGCCAATTAACTAACTGGATGCCTCACTGAAGACCTTTAACATCAAAAAAATAAATAGTAAAACAGTGCCTGAATTTTTTTTTTCTAGTACAGTGAAATGTATACATGAGCAATGGTATGATATAATTCAAAAATTTTCTTTAAAACAGGAAATAAGTCACTTATTTCCTAATATCGTAAAATAGTTTAAATAAAATAATAATAAAATAGTTCAAATAATATAATAATAAAATAGTTTAACTAGTATAATAATAACATACATAACGTAATAATATATTAAAGTTATAAAAATACAAACGTGTAACATGGAAATTACAGTAAATATTTGAGATAAATAGAGAGTTTCTGCATAACGTTTTTTTATCGTCCGATATTTTTTTCTTCCTGGCGCACATGCTCATATGAAACATTGTAGCTATTGCGCATGCGTATCTGTAATACTGCACTACTGAGCTATTCCAATGAGCATACGAGGCTACGGAGAAAAATATCGGACGATAAAAAAAAGTTATGCAAAAACTTTCTAATATAAATAAACATTTCACTATTTATGTTTATGCGATCTTAGTATAAATATTTTTATCCGCCAATTTAAAAAAAGAAAAAAAAAGTTAGATAAATGCATATACGCTTTGATGTTAAGGAATTTTTAAAAGTATAAATTATTTAATCTGTACTCTGTTTCAGTGAGGGAATAGACGCGCGAAATTGGGCATGTAAATTCCAAAATAGAGGACAGCCAATTAGCTAACTGGATGCCTTACCGAAGGCCCTCAACGTGAGGGATTAAGACGGGCGTTTGGCGAAAAGAAGTGAAAAGAGCTGAATCGCCTGCCGGAGGGAGGGTGAAGTGCCCTCGTTGGATAATTGCGACGTCACCCCTCGCAATTAGGGCACAGTCCTGTTTTAAATATCGATCAGTAAGGAGGACTTTTCGGGCCCTTTTGTCCCTCTCTGTTTGGGAATTCCTTTTGTTCCTCCTTCTTCTCCGAACCCACCTTTCCCATTAAGGATAAGGAAGGAAGAAAAAAAGGAAGGGATCGCGAAATCGTGCTCGGATGATCCTTTTTTTTTTTCAAATCAATGTTTGTTTTTGATTTTTAATGAGAGTCAGGTGGCTCTATTTGGAAAAGACTTTCGCTTTGAAATGGTGTTCCCTTCCAATTTTTTTATATTGAGAAAAATATATAACATTTATTTAAACTTCTGTGCTACAAAAAACAGATTATTTTTCCTACGACTACTAAAGGCTATTTTTCCTACAACTCATTAGTTTTACAGATTTTTTTATTTTGTATGTAAAAATTCGGGATATGATTTATTAATTATCTACCAACATTTAAAACACATTAAAAATAATATCAAACAATTTACAGGGAGGATTAAGAGGACTGCTATTAATACACTACTGGCCATTAAAATTGCTACACCAGGAAGAAATGCAGATAACAAAATGATATTTATAGGACAGATATATTATACTCGAAATAAAAAGTGATTCAATTTTTAAGAGACTTGTGCCCATAGATCCTGAGCAATCAGTACCCTGAACAACCATCTCTGTCAGTAATAACAGCATTTATACGCCTGGGCATTGAGTCAAACAGGGATTATATGGCATGTACAGATACAGATGCCCCTGCAGCTTCAACACGATGCCACAACTCATCAACTGTAATGACTGGCGTATGGTGACGAGCCAATTGCTCGACAACTATGGACCAGACATTTTCTATTGGCGAGAGATCTGGTGAACGTGCAGGCCAGGGCAACAACCGAACATTTTTTCGAATCAAGGAAGGTCCTCGTACGTGACGTGGCTGCACAATCCATTAAGGTCATGGGGGTGAAATGCCTGTCTTTTCGGTTGCTAGTGATAGGGGGCACTTGAGATCCAGCACGGCGTTCCGCATTACAGTCCTGAACCAAATTAATTGCATATTCTTCTAACAGTCATTTTATCTCGACCGACGCGAGCAGCAATACTGCGGTACGAAAACCGCAATCTGGGTACACTACAATTCAACCTTTATCAAAGTCAAAAATGTGCCGGTACACATTTCTGATTCTTACACGAGGCATCACAACAACTTTTCACCGGGCAGCAAAAACTTTCAAATGCAATTTGGGTATGAGAAACAGGCTGAACAATTTCCTCATTAGACATCCTCATTGTCATTTAGATCATGAAGAATCAATTTATAAAGAGTAGTAATTGTTTGCATTTCTAATCGCAGGGGCAAAAGGGTCACTGCTGACTGATTTTGGGCAATAAATCTCAAAAACTAAAAGTAATGTTTTACGTAATTGGCTAACATTTTTTTTTCTTATTCCACTTGGAAGACGGCAACATTTAGACCACAAGAACCCGTGTGGTCTCACGGATGGCGGGAAGAGGGGCAGCTACTGTTGTGATGGAGCATCCGTAGGTAGAATTCTGACTTGGTTCCGTGACGCTGAAGAATGATGGCAATGTGTATTTTTAATGTTATACTCGCTGACTTTTTAAAATTCTATAAATATATCCTAATATTTCTCAGGATAATATTATTGTTCATTTTGGGAGAAAAATAATATATATTATGTGACATATGAAAACTGAAAAACTGCTGAACTGCTTTCTTTTTCACTTTTGACACATTCCTTATTAGTAAAAATAGCTTTTCCTTCTAAAATTTCCCATTATAAAATTAAAGAAACGTAGTGAACTACTTAAAATACTTTTATTTATAATAACAATCTATTTAAAACAAAAAAAACAAAAAAAAAAAATTCTTCGGTTAAAGATAAAAAAAATGGCTCTGAAGCTGCCCAGCTTTCTTCTTCTTCTTTAAAAAAAAAGAAAGGATATCAAAGGATTACAGTCCATGCCATTTTTGAGATCTTTTGGAAGTTGATCCTCACTCGACCCATCTCATTCCCACAATCCTTTCTTCACTTCCTGAACTACAAAAGCGCAGACAAACTGGAAATACAACGGAGTTCCGTGCTGCGTTTTTCCCGTTCCCGTTTTCCCGAATCTGGTAAAGGCCCCACGTAATGCAGAGCCGTTACGGTTAACAACCCTACATCCGTCTCCTCCCGAAATCTTCCCACGTACCAAAGTGCGCCAGCTCACGGAAGAAAACGGGAAAAGTAGGAGCAGGATTTTCGACCGGAGAGATCACTTTTGTGCGGAGCAATTTCGACTAGATTTACCAGAATCCCAGTCAAATATAATATCTTGTGTTGCCTTTTTAAGTAGAAAATTCGAGTATTACTGTTATCCTGAAAAATCACAAAGTTACCTCCTGTTCATTTTATAAAGAATAGATATTTGATGTCTTTATATACATATAAAATGAAAGATGAAATGGAGTTATGTTTACTCGTATTAAGTATTTGAACATAGATCTATGCAGTTTTATTATTGATTTGGGGACTGAAAATTCCCTCGTATCATTTTAATTTGCTATCAACTTAACAATCAGTTCTGTTACCTTTATTTGAGAAGGTAAAAAAAGTTGACAGACTTGGCGTAACTTGTTCCAAAGTGCCGTCACAAACAAATGATCACAACTCTGCTATAACTCGTCAATCAATTCTACTAACCTTATTTCAGAAGGTAAGAAGACATGCCTGGTATAACTTCTTCCATGGTAGCGTCACCAACCAATACTGTTCATAACTTTGCTATATACTTGCCAATTAATTCTACCTATTTTATTTGAGAAGGTTAAAAAATTAACGTACCTGGCATAACTTGTCCCAAAGTGGTCACAAACCAAACGATTACAACTTTACTATTATCTTACCAATCAGTTCTGCCAACTTTATTTTAGAAAGTAAGAAAACTTGGCGTATGAAACATAACTTGTTCTAGTGTGGCGTCATAAACCAGGGGTCTCCAAACTACTGCCCGCCTGCCAAATCCCGCCCGCCAGTCTCCTCAATCCGACCAGCGACAGCGAATAACTTATTGTTGCTGTAATAAGTTGGATAAAAAATGCAGAATGATAATAACTCGGTTTTATTGACTTGCTTAATGCTTAATGACAAGCCTAATACGCGGAAAATTTAATTTAAGCATAACAACTTACAAATAATTGAAATGAATCCCACTAACATTATAAACTGGTGAACAACCCGCGGTTACCCTCGGTAATTATGTTGGAGTAAAGAGTGTCGCATATGTATGTATATCGATGTTTGGAATGTATATATCCTGAATCCAACATATGACTTTTATCCAGAAAATCCCTCACAAATTATCCAGAAATCCAGGAAAGCTAAATTAACGCGAATGAAACAGCGGGGTATCCACTTGTTAAAAATACTAATGAGATTTGTGTAATTGTGATTTTTCACTGACAATTAGTTGTAGTTATCAAGTATGTGCTTGCTCAGAGCGCGTGCTCGGCGACTGGTCTAGAAATTATAGATAATGGCAGAAAAATTAAAACGGTTCTGGGCCTTGGTACTTACTGGAATAAACAGTATGGTCCTAAGGCTGGAAAGTTTGGAGAGCCCTGTCATAAACCAAATGCATGACATATGCACAGTTCTAGCAGCTGAAAAGAAACACGAGACCAGAAAGAATGTTTTCGAGTTAAGGATGGATTTGTTTTACCCATATTTAGATGACATTTTTTGGTTACAGTCTTCTGAGATTTCGTAAAGGGTCCAGGAAAGGATACTTAAGTCAGTAGTCAGTTGGTCAGTGGTTTCCATATTCTGAAATCATTATTGTTATACTTATTAATAGCGCATATAATATACTCAGGGTTGCAACCTTTTGTAATCCAGGCACATCAGTCTATAATTCATACCAATAGCAATAACATTTAAAGATGTAACCTTTGTGGTAAAAAGTAATTACTGCTTTTTATGCAAGCAACTTATTTCTTTTTATTTTTTTATATGTCCTTTAGGTATTGTACAAAAAAGCTTTCAATAGAAAACGCAATTAAATTTTGGAAATAAAATTATTTCAACAAAGAATTCGTCTTTTTCTGGGTTATTAGACTATTAGAAAATAATCGATATTTTATTCTATAGCATCAAAATTCATAGATTTTTAAAAATTTTAAAATCATTACTGCCATTTTCTTGATAAAATATAAAATATTGAACAATTATTATACAGTACGATGTATAACCGTTGTATTTTCAAGAAACAAAAAATATGTTCACATAAGACATTTTTATTATGAAATAAATCATCTTTTTAATTATAATTATTGTTTTTACTTAAAAAAACCATAATTTCTAGATGAAAATACTGCAAAAATTTATATAAGACCTATTTTGAAGAAACTTTACAAAATGTAACAGTGTATGTTCTTTTAATTAACATGCTATTATATTTAATTAATATTACAAGCAAATGACTTTTTTTCTAAAGATTTATGGTTTAGTATCATTTAAACAATGTTATTTTAAATTTGAATCCTGGAAAAAAAAAAATTGAGAAAAAAATTTAATCCAATTAGTAATCTAAAATCGCTCCATACTAAAAGTTAATTGTAAAAGTTAATTAATGAATAACATATTTTTCAATTTGGAACTTGTTTTCGTTAAATGCCTGAATTTTTTTTATGAAGCTTTCAGGACAATACACTTTTTTCGGTTTAAAATTTTACAAAATAAATAATATGAATATCGAGCTCAAATACAAATTCTCTTGCAGCAATACATTTGTAGCATAAATTATTTTAAAGGATTTCATAAACTCAAGCATCTTTTTTATACTTTCAAGTTAAGAAAACTTTTGTTTTCAAGCAACAAAGAAAGAAAAAATAGGCATAAAACTCATCAATCAATTTTCCAATATGCCCCAGAAAAATTCAAAGAAATATTTTTCCTTCTTTATCTTCACGTCTCTCAATTAATATGTATTAGAATAAGTTTCGGAATGAATGCTATCACATTAAATCCACACGGCCACATAATGGCCGAGGTCTTATAAGACAGTGGTTCTCGAACTGTAGGAATGGAAATCTGAAGGTTGAAAGATCGATTGGTGTATTTGATGCAAATAAAAATTAAATCACCGTAAGATATACAAGATAATTAACAAAGTTTAAAATACTAATAACTATACTCAGGTGCCCGATGGCTGAGTGACTAGCGGCCTGGTGCTCTGTATCACATATTTCGGGTTCGAGTCCCGGCTGTGTCATGGATGTCTGTAGTGATTCGGAATTCCCTGTAAACCATAGGTCCCTGTCTATTATGGCTCTAGCTAGAGTATTAGCTGACAACCCTACCTAAAAAGAAGTATCTCATGTTTCGAAATCTACCAGTAGTTAGACGGCCTTGGTCTACCATTTTGCTGTTGCGCCACTGAAGAAGAGTTATATTCTGATTGACATGAAATTGCAGCATTTTTTTTATAAAATTTTCACAGTTGAAGAATGTATGAATATGAAGATTGTAATACACTCATGTCCATAAAGTAAGGATAATTCAGAATCACACAGAAATTGAACTCTAAAATAAAAATTTCACCTGTAGAATTATCACACACATCTTGAAGAAGAATATGCAAATTACAGGAAATCACCAGATGGCGCGGATAGTACGTCACAATGACGAGAGTGTAAGAGAGGGGTATATAAGGAATGGTGGCAAAGAAGAAAAATTGTTCGCAAGCGCTTTAAAAGCCTTTCAGTGCAATAACTACATAGTTATGGCACAAAGAAAGCAATTGGATGATTTTTTACGTGGTAGAATTATCGGACTACTGGAATGTGAACGTACCCAGCTGGAAGTATCCGAGGAACTTGGAATCACCCAGAGTGTCATCTCCAGGCTTTGGCAACGATTCCAAGATGATGGTAATGTGAGCAGATGTTACAACACAGGCCGCCCCCGAGTTACAATGCCGAATGAAGACCGGTATTTAGCAGTTACTGCCAAAAGAAACAGACGGAGCACAGCATCAGACCTGTCTCGTCAGCTCTCTTCAGCTACCGGTACGACAGTTTCAAGGCAGATCGCGTACAGACGCTTAGGGCACATTGGTCTATATGCTCGTAGGCCTTTCAGATGTGTTCCATTTACTGCAACTCACTGTCGCCTGCGATTAACCTGGAGTAGAGAGCATGCATTGTGGACCCCGCAACAGTGGTCTTGTGTGATATTTTCCGACGAGTCCAGGTTTAGTTTGCAGTCTGATTCTCGCCGGACTTTCATATGGAGAGCACCAGGTACCCATTACCACAAAGAAAACACCATTGAATGACACCGTTACGGTGGTGCAGGATGGCTCGTTTGTGGAGGAATTATTCTTGGTTCCAGAACTGACCTGCATGTTCAGAGTGTAACGATGAGAGACCACATCTATCGGGATGTCATTCTGGAACAACATGTACGTTTGTTTCGGGGTGCCATGAATTTCTGTTTATGGATGACAAAGCCCGTCCTCACCGTGCAAACATTGCAGACGAATGCCTTCAATTGGAGGATATCGCCCGTATGGATTGGCCAGCATACTCACCGGACTTGAATCCAATAGAGCATGTGCGGGATATGCTTGGCCGACGAATTGCAGCCCGTCAATCCCCTCCCACCTGTCAACCAGAACTTCGGAGGGCATTGCTTGATGAGTGGTGTAATATTCCCCAAGATAAGATTGATAATTTGATGCTCAGCATGCCTAGGCATTGTAAGGCCTGTATTGCATCGTCCGGCAGACATACTCCATATTAACCATCATACTAACCATGTTATACTGTTTTTTGTAAATAGGTTCTTTTTTTAAATTTGCTCCACGGAGTAAAAATCGCAATTTTTATTAATTATGTCAAACATATAGCATCTTTTTTGCTCTTTACCTTTTGTTTAATAAATAGACTTTACAAATAAGTCAAATTTGTTTTGCTTCTGTCTCTTTCTTTGCCTGAACTTCATTATCCGTAATTTATGGACATGAGTGTACATTTATGGTCTATGATTTATGTTGAAAGAATGCAATGAACAAGATCTTTACAAAATTCCACTTACAATATGGATTACAAACCGAATATTGTTTTACCTTCCCTAAATTGATCATCTTCCACTAAATAATTGTACATATATGTATTAGGAATACTATCCTATCTTTCTTTAAGTAGAATTATAAATAAGTAATAAATAGAATATCTACTGTAAAGAATTTTGGGGAAAAACAAAGAAAAAACACCACCACAAGATATGAAATGTGGTTCGATTCATAGAATGGTAGTTTAGAGATTTAAACAGAAACCATTTTTAATAACTTTTTTAGATTTCTCTGAAACAATTTTTTTGATGTGTCACTTTTCTAGATACCAATACCTACAAAATGGATTTACAAAACTCTTGGGTTGGAATAGAGTGTCTCAAAGGTCAAATCCAGGCACGTAAATTTTATGAAGAGAGAGTTGGAAAATTGTCCACCGGAAAAAATAACCGGCCACCAAACTTTGATTTATCATACGTCAGAGAATTTATTACGTGATTATGTGATGATAAGAAATTTTTTTTTAGATGAAATTGAGTTCTCATGGGGCTTTTTCATAAGTTTGGATATCTCTAAGCATCCTTTTTGGATTTGGGCCAAGAAATATTTTACAGAAATCTAAATACACATCTAAAGTCTTTGATCGAATAAAGAAAAAAAAAAGAAAATGGAAAATGGTAAAGTACAGATGACACGTCTCTTAGAGCCCTAGAGTTTTCTTAAAACTTGAGAATTTTTATGGAAAAATATGGGATTTTGGGATTCAAATAAAAATGTATAATAAAAAAAATATTTAAAACATTATAATTAAATTAGTCGAACTTCAAGGGAGACAACAAATTTTTTCAGTTATTTTGTATCTTCGACTTATGGAGGTTCATTAAAAATTTTGTAAATTAATAATATTCGACTTGTTTATATTCTTTCTAACTTATTTTGAGTTAGAGAGGTAAAATAAATAAAAATTTAAATTACAGAGGTAATAAACATATTTATTTGCACCTTACAAGTAATATTATGTGCTACAATAAAAAATCAAAATAATTCCGAAATAATTTCAAATGATCAAGTTGTAAATGTGAAATCAAACATTGCTAATGTTCGAGATACAGAGGTCCAATTTTTTTTTCGAGTTACGGAGCGAAAATACATATCAAAATGGCTTGTGGGGATTGAATAATTATTTCGACATATAGAGGGTTGAAATTTCGAGTAATGGAGGTTTTGGGGCTTGAAGGGAAGGGGACAAAAAATTTTTTTGAGTTTTGGAGGTTTTCGACTTATCGAGGTTCGACTTAAGGAGGTTCTATTGTGTTATAAAAAAAATTAGGTAAGTATTAGGTACGGTATATTTATTCAGATATTTTGTGATCCCCGTTCTTCTTAGGTTTATTAAAAATTTTATTAAATTGAAAAAATATGATGGAAGCTATCATTGTAGTATCAAAAATATGTTTGATAAAACTGCAATTGATAAACTTGTAGACCAAAAATATATTATCTGATATAAAAATTTAATTTAATTTTAAATTAGTTCGCAAAAATATCTTGCAAACATTTGCTTAGGAATAAAATTAAATTTACTTGGGCAAGTATTTGCTTAGGCATAAAGTGTAATTTCTTTATATAAATCGGAAAAAAAATATATTTTTGTCCTCAAAAACACTGTCTATGAATTATGTTGAAAAGCATTTTACTCTTTTAAATTCGTGTAAGATATATATTGTGATGAAATTATCTTGTTCTATAAATAATTGTTTGATTTTAATTGAGAGGCATTGCCAATTTATGGTTTCAAATGTTTTTTCTAATTTAATTTTGAATTCCAGAGAAAATATTGTATTTCTCATTACATTTTAGGTTTGTTTCAATTATGTGTAAATACTAAATAACAAAATAGAAATATAATGATAAAAATGTTAGAATATTCTATATAATTCAGTATAATTCCTATATAGGAATTGTATGGAATTATATAAGTTCTATTCTATTGTATATGTTCTATATAGTTTTATATAATATTCTATATAATTCCTATATAGTTCCAATATGTATCATGACATAATCACTACTGTTTCTTTTGTAATTTAAGAAACTGTACTAACAAATGCGTTGATAATTATTAATATTACAACTTATTCTCAGAAAAAATATGTTGGATTTAGGAATGATCATATTATCAATTATTAGTTTTAAAAATATTAATGGATTTAAGATAATTTAAAGAAAATTGGGGCAGCATGTATTCTGTCAAGATCTTGTATTGTGTAATTCTTTTAATGTTTCTAATCTTGCAAAGACAACTCCTAAACAATTAAGATATGAATTCAATGAAGTCAAAATACGACCGAAAATTGTATTAATATTGCATAAGTGTTTTTCGAATGTGGTATAGTAACACTCTTCCATATAATAATAAAAATAATATGGTTTTGTGGAAAAACTAGTAATGGTATGAATATTTCATGCTATAGTGAAAAGTCCATATATATGGCATTTTCAGGTCAGCATTGTAATTTACCGTACATGTAATCAAAATTGATCCAAGCATATTAAAACAATTTCAAATATAGTAAATGCTTTTTAAAATCTTTATAAAGCCTTAATATTGCAACTATTTTTACTAATCTATTGTTTTACTACATTAAAAATTAATTTTTATTTAATTGAAAAATAAATACTAAGAATTTTTTAGTAATTTTTGACATGCGTCTGTAAAAAATAAATTTACAACAAACAAACAAACAAGTACAACAAACAGAACTTGATAACAATTTGTAAACACAAGTATTAAATTATGTCATTACAGTCCTGAAGAAGAAAACAATCTTTCTGAAGAAGACACTATTTTTTTTCATGTAATATCAGCTACTCGATATTTGGACGAATCTGCATATCATTATTTAGTTTCTCTTGCCAACATCCCAGAAAATCACAGGAAAACGGGAGATAGAGGAGGGACATAAAACGGGAAAAGAGTTCCGGTTTCCCGAAGACAAATGAGGAGTTAGCAGGAGGAACGAATGCTGCCCTCTGAAACGTGTAATCCCGCACCAACCACGGGGGACTCGAGCTCAAAAGAGATATTCAGCAATAAGGGAAGATATTCCGTCCATGGTGAACTGCGAGTTTAAGGTGCTTTCGGCCCAAGAATATTTGTTTTAGGGGGGAGGAATTCTTGTGTGTCAGGCTGTAAAAGGCTGCATTTTTCTTGTGTGTGTGAGCTGCAGATATCAAGATATAAAGTGGAAAATGTGTTTATGCAATTTTATATCATACGAGAGGAGAAAAAGATTCATAATTAGAAAAAAGTAATATTATCTGTTATTTTCAAAGATATAAATTTTCATGTTGATATCTCTGCCTATATTTGTAGGGTGTGTTTCAAAAATAAAAGTTAGTTAATTATAAAATTAAATGAAGGGGAAAAATCATTAATAATTTTGTATGCGTACACGGTGGTCAATGACAGACTGAATGATTTAAGAAAATAATTTAGAATAATAGTATTTCTTTCCAGAAGATTGTCGAATAATCCAGTTTTTTCAAATCGGGCCTCTTTGAAATCAAGAAAATAGCAGTATTTGCTTTTAAATTTTTAAAAACCTATGAATTTCGACGGTGTTGTATAATAAGATCTCGGTTATTTTCTAATACCCTAATAACCCAGAAAAAGATGAATTCTTGGTTGAAATAGTTTTATTTTCAAAATTTAATTGCGTTTTCTATTGAACGCTAAATACCTAAAGGATATATAAAAAAAGAAAAAGAAAGAAATTGCTGGCATAAAAAGAAGTAATTACTTTTACAAACAAAGGTTACATCTTTAAATGTAATTGCAAGCATTTATATATATATATATATATATATATATTTTTTTTTTTTTTTTTTTTTTTTTTTTGTAAAATATTTATGATAGCAAAAGAAATAACTCAAATAACATTTTCTATTTTAATTAAACAATCTTTTATGAATCTTTTCGAGGATTTCAGGCAATGAAATTAAAAACCAGAAATAATTTATGAATCATAAAACAATCCAAAGAACGCATTCTACTCCATAAACTTACGACGTTCAAAAACAATTTTACCTACATGTCAAGAGAGTTATACTTTCCTGTGAAACAAAGCTATATGAAATTAATATTTAAATCTTACAAAATGCAGTTTTAGTATCGGTTGAACGTAGAGAGTTGCAAAGCGACTGATTAATTGCTTCGATCGTGCATTGCAAAGGGGAAAGAAATAGATTCGGGGAAAACTGAAGAGAGAGGTTAAAAGAGATTTATTAAAATTCAACGTAAAAATTAATGAGTCTGGAATATCATTTATTTATTACTCTTTGAATAATCTGTATTAAGATGGCCCAAATTCCATTCAATAAAAGATTTATTATAATTTAATTGCATGTTGTAATTGAAGAACTTGACGACATTGATTTAATTTTAAATATTCACGGAAATGGTATTAAACTTATTTTAGAATATTGTATTAAATTATTTTAAGTACGCTCAAGGTTTTAATTAGTTATATTTCTAAAAGAAAATATCTGATTAATCTTAGCATTATTTAAAGCAGTGGATAATGGTAACAAGGTAACATTTTTTACGCCCCGCCTATCATTTATATCACGGTCATATGGATTTTAATATTAATTTCATTTTTTGCTATTGATATGAAAATAAAAATATTTTTAAATATCTTAATATAAAAGTTTGGTTTATGGATGACCACCCTACCACCCCATAAAAAGAAAACATTTCCTGTCATGAAATCTGCCAGTAGGCAGACGGCCTTGACCCACCATGCGGTTGTTGCGCCGATGATGAAGAAGAAGAAGAATATAAATGAAAATTATAAATGTAATAACTAAAGAAATGGCAAATGTTCAATGTCATTGGTCTTCAACCAACTTTTTATTCAAAATAGATAATAACTTTTTTATAATCCTAATATTTGGTTTTGTAATGTGAAAGAAACTTAATAAAAAAACCTCATCTCCATATAAACTCACAGTTGTGTAAGAAATCAGACTCTTAGAATGCTATTAGAATCAAAATCCAGAATTCATGAATAATTATCACACGTTTTAATTCACTAGTAAATAAAGTTTGGACTTAAGAAAAAGTCCATTATCGTTTCATTTTCAACTGATTTTGAGCAGATAGAAATTTAATTGTAGGCAATAATTCAGGACGCACTTCATTAGAATCTGTACTCCTCATAAACCATTGCATTAATTCCCATTTGATACCGCCGGCTCATCTTTCATCAAAGTGCTAGAAAGCTCGTCAATTTATCTCGCTCTCCAGAAATAGCTTATTATCTCTAAAATTGTTTGCGTTTAAATGTTGTTGGGAGATTTTTCGAAGACTCTCCAATGTTCTTCAAAATTCAGAGGAATTTTTTTTATAGTTTCTTAAGGCGTAAGAAAATGAAAATATTTCTTATCAAGTCATTACAGCGAAGATAAAATGTTTATTATATTTATAGCTGATTCTTGATGAAATGGTCACAGTACATTTCGAGGAATTTTTTTCCGATTTGGTGCCTGTCTTGACCTAATTAAGAAGATATAGAGTTGGACTATCTTACAAATGTTTCGTCTTCAGCAGATTGTCTATTTCGATGTCTTCAAAATTTTTCATTTGAAAAATTTCTCTTTAGGTGAAATTTACCTTCCATAGACAAGCATGTATGTTATCACCGCCTCGGTTCACAAGTTGGAGTAAGGACCTATTGTGAAATTAATGAGTTTTACGAGCTGAATGCTAGCATGCTGGTAGCAATTGATTACTTTACATATTAACAAGTAATATTAAAGAAAAATTTTAATCAATTCTTACTTTTTTTTTTGCTATATTGCAGAAAATCCATTATAAATAAAGTTGAAATTTTTTCTCTTACATCTGACGGCATCTATTGGTAGATACATGCAACTTAAATCTAAAAAATACTAAAATTAATTAATTAAATCTAATGACTGATTTAATATTTGAAAAGACTGTATCAACATCCAGTGTCATCTACTACAAGTTTCAAAAAATGTATTTGAACTTGAGTGGATGAATAAAAAATATTTTATGAACAATTGAAAATGTGAACAAGATATATATAGGGAGAGTGTGAGCTAATCGACATCCAGTGTCCTCCACTACAAGTTTCAAAAAATGTATTTGAACTTGAGTGGATGAATAAAAAATATTTTATGACCGATTGAAAATTTGAACAAGATATATATAGGGAGAGTGTGTGCTAATCGACATCCAGTGTCCTCCACTACAAGTTTCAAAAAATGTATTTTAACTTGAGTGGATGAATAAAAAATATTTTATGAACAATTGAAAATGTGAACAAGATATATATAGGGAGAGTGTGAGCTAATCGACATCCAGTGTCCTCCACTACAAGTTTCAAAAAATGTATTTTAACTTGAGTGGATGAATAAAAAAATATTTTATGAACATTGAAAATGTGAACAAGATATATATAGGGAGAGTGTGAGCTAATCGACATCCAGTGTCCTCTACTACAAGTTTCAAAAAATGTATTTGAACTTGAGTGGATGAATAAAAAATATTTTATGAACGATTGAAAATTTGAACAAGATATATATAGGGAGAGTGTGAGCTAATCGACATCCAGTGTCCTCCACTACAAGTTTCAAAAAATGTATTTTAACTTGAGTGGATGAATAAAAAATATTTTATGAACGATTGAAAATGTGAACAAGATATATATAGGGAGAGTGTGAGCTAATCGACATCCAGTGTCCTCCACTACAAGTTTCAAAAATGTATTTTAACCTGAGTGGATGAATAAAAAATATTTTATGAACGATTGAAAATGTGAACAAGATATATATAGGGAGAGTGTGAGCTAATCGACATCCAGTGTCCTCCACTACAAGTTTCAAAAAAAAAAAATGTATTTTAACTTGAGTGGATGAATAAAAAATATTTTATGAACGATTGAAAATGTGAACAAGATATATATAGGGAGAGTGTGAGCTAATCGACATCCAGTGTCCTCCACTACAAGTTTCAAAAAATGTATTTTAACTTGAGTGGATGAATAAAAAATATTTTATGAACGATTGAAAATGTGAACAAGATATATATAGGGAGAGTGTGAGCTAATCGACATCCAGTGTCCTCCACTACAAGTTTCAAAAAATGTATTTGAACTTGAGTGGATGAATAAAAAATATTTTATGAACGATTGAAAATTTGAACAAGATATATATAGGGAGAGTGTGAGCTAATCGACATCCAGTGTCCTCCACTACAAGTTTCAAAAAATGTATTTTAACTTGAGTGGATGAATAAAAAATATTTTATGAACGATTGAAAATGTGAACAAGATATATATAGGGAGAGTGTGAGCTAATCGACATCCAGTGTCCTCTACTACAAGTTTCAAAAAATGTATTTGAACTTGAGTGGATGAATAAAAAATATTTTATGAACGATTGAAAATGTGAACAAGATATATATAGGGAGAGTGTGAGCTAATCGACATCCAGTGTCCTCCACTACAAGTTTCAAAAAATGTATTTGAACTTGAGTGGATGAATAAAAAATTTTATGAACGATTGAAAATGTGAACAAGATATATATAGGGAGAGTGTGAGCTAATCGACATCCAGTGTCCTCCACTACAAGTTTCAAAAATGTATTTGAACTTGAGTGGATGAATAAAAAATATTTTATGAACGATTGAAAATGTGAACAAGATATATATAGGGAGAGTGTGAGCTAATCGACATCCAGTGTCCTCCACTACAAGTTTCAAAAATGTATTTGAACTTGAGTGGATGAATAAAAAATATTTTATGAACGATTGAAAATGTGAACAAGATATATATAGGGAGAGTGTGAGCTAATCGACATCCAGTGTCCTCCACTACAAGTTTCAAAAATGTATTTGAACTTGAGTGGATGAATAAAAAATATTTTATGAACGATTGAAAATGTGAACAAGATATATATAGGGAGAGTGTGAGCTAATCGACATCCAGTGTCCTCCACTACAAGTTTCAAAAAATGTATTTGAACTTGAGTGGATGAATAAAAAATATTTTATGAACGATTGAAAATGTGAACAAGATATATATAGGGAGAGTGTGAGCTAATCGACATCCAGTGTCCTCTACTACAAGTTTCAAAAAATGTATTTGAACTTGAGTGGATGAATAAAAAATATTTTATGAACGATTGAAAATGTGAACAAGATATATATAGGGAGAGTGTGAGCTAATCGACATCCAGTGTCCTCCACTACAAGTTTCAAAAAATGTATTTGAACTTGAGTGGATGAATAAAAAATATTTTATGAACGATTGAAAATGTGAACAAGATATATATAGGGAGAGTGTGAGCTAATCGACATCCAGTGTCCTCCACTACAAGTTTCAAAAATGTATTTGAACTTGAGTGGATGAATAAAAATATTTTATGAACGATTGAAAATGTGAACAAGATATATATAGGGAGAGTGTGAGCTAATCGACATCCAGTGTCCTCTACTACAAGTTTCAAAAAATGTATTTGAACTTGAGTGGATGAATAAAAATATTTTATGAACGATTGAAAATGTGAACAAGATATATATAGGGAGAGTGTGAGCTAATCGACATCCAGTGTCCTCCACTACAAGTTTCAAAAAATGTATTTGAACTTGAGTGGATGAATAAAAAATATTTTATGAACGATTGAAAATGTGAACAAGATATATATAGGGAGAGTGTGAGCTAATCGACATCCAGTGTCCTCTACTACAAGTTTCAAAAAATGTATTTGAACTTGAGTGGATGAATAAAAATATTTTATGAACGATTGAAAATGTGAACAAGACATATATAGGGAGAGTGTGAGCTAATCGACATCCAGTGTCCTCTACTACAAGTTTCAAAAAATGTATTTGAACTTGAGTGGATGAATAAAAAATATTTTATGAACGATTGAAAATGTGAACAAGATATATATAGGGAGAGTGTGAGCTAATCGACATCCAGTGTCCTCCACTACAAGTTTCAAAAAATGTATTTGAACTTGAGTGGATGAATAAAAAATATTTTATGAACGATTGAAAATGTGAACAAGATATATATAGGGAGAGTGTGAGCTAATCGACATCCAGTGTCCTCTACTA
Source organism: Caerostris darwini (assembly GCA_021605075.1). Taxonomy (NCBI): domain Eukaryota; kingdom Metazoa; phylum Arthropoda; class Arachnida; order Araneae; family Araneidae; genus Caerostris; species Caerostris darwini. The sequence continues at coordinate 13,916 of BPLQ01011119.1, read as the reverse complement.
CAAGTTTCAAAAATGTATTTGAACTTGAGTGGATGAATAAAAATATTTTATGAACGATTGAAAATGTGAACAAGATATATATAGGGAGAGTGTGAGCTAATCGACATCCAGTGTCCTCCACTACAAGTTTCAAAAAATGTATTTGAACTTGAGTGGATGAATAAAAAATATTTTATGAACGATTGAAAATGTGAACAAGATATATATAGGGAGAGTGTGAGCTAATCGACATCCAGTGTCCTCCACTACAAGTTTCAAAAAATGTATTTGAACTTGAGTGGATGAATAAAAATATTTTATGAACGATTGAAAATGTGAACAAGATATATATAGGGAGAGTGTGAGCTAATCGACATCCAGTGTCCTCTACTACAAGTTTCAAAAAATGTATTTGAACTTGAGTGGATGAATAAAAAATATTTTATGAACGATTGAAAATGTGAACAAGATATATATAGGGAGAGTGTGAGCTAATCGACATCCAGTGTCCTCTACTACAAGTTTCAAAAATGTATTTGAACTTGAGTGGATGAATAAAAATATTTTATGAACGATTGAAAATGTGAACAAGATATATATAGGGAGAGTGTGAGCTAATCGACATCCAGTGTCCTCCACTACAAGTTTCAAAAAATGTATTTGAACTTGAGTGGATGAATAAAAAATATTTTATGAACGATTGAAAATGTGAACAAGATATATATAGGGAGAGTGTGAGCTAATCGACATCCAGTGTCCTCTACTACAAGTTTCAAAAAATGTATTTGAACTTGAGTGGATGAATAAAAAATATTTTATGAACGATTGAAAATGTGAACAAGATATATATAGGGAGAGTGTGAGCTAATCGACATCCAGTGTCCTCCACTACAAGTTTCAAAAAATGTATTTGAACTTGAGTGGATGAATAAAAATATTTTATGAACGATTGAAAATGTGAACAAGATATATATAGGGAGAGTGTGAGCTAATCGACATCCAGTGTCCTCCACTACAAGTTTCAAAAAATGTATTTGAACTTGAGTGGATGAATAAAAAATATTTTATGAACGATTGAAAATGTGAACAAGATATATATAGGGAGAGTGTGAGCTAATCGACATCCAGTGTCCTCCACTACAAGTTTCAAAAAATGTATTTTAACTTGAGTGGATGAATAAAAAATATTTTATGAACGATTGAAAATTTGAACAAGATATATATAGGGAGAGTGTGAGCTAATCGACATCCAGTGTCCTCCACTACAAGTTTCAAAAAATGTATTTGAACTTGAGTGGATGAATAAAAATATTTTATGAACGATTGAAAATGTGAACAAGATATATATAGGGAGAGTGTGAGCTAATCGACATCCAGTGTCCTCCACTACAAGTTTCAAAAAATGTATTTGAACTTGAGTGGATGAATAAAAAATATTTTATGAACAATTGAAAATGTGAACAAGATACATATAGGGAGAGTGTGAGCTAATCGACATCCAGTGTCCTCCACTACAAGTTTCAAAAAATGTATTTTAACTTGAGTGGATGAATAAAAAATATTTTATGACCGATTGAAAATTTGAACAAGATATATATAGGGAGAGTGTGAGCTAAGCGAAGGAATTAAAAAATACGATTATCTTGTGGTATTTTTAACTACTTTTCCAATACAAGATATTGCAAATTACCAAAGAAAAAATGTACGGTACATTTTTATTGTTTCTTACTCTTCGCTTTCTTTCTGCACATATTTAATATATGTGCCAATTGTGCTATTTTGTGTGTTTTTGATCATTAGAAAATATATTTCTCAACAAAAATTTTGAACATTTCATACACATTTTTGATGAATATAAACAGTAACACTCAATATTTCACAGTAATTATTAGTACGTTTAAAATTCAGATTGTAAATACATTGAAGGTAAATGACTTATGTTGAAAGAATGCAATGAATAAGATCTTTACGAAATTCAATTTCGAAATGCATTATAAACAAAATATTGATTTTCTTGAGCCTGAATGACCGAGAGACTAGAGCTCTGGCGGTGCTATAGATGTTTGTAGTCGTTCGGAATCCACTTTAAGCCTTAGGTCTGGGTCTAATATGATTGTAGAGCGTTGGGCGTAGGGCTGACAACTCTACACTGTAAAAAAGGCAGCGTCACGGAATCAAGTTAGATTTCTACCTACGGGTGCTCCATCACAGCAGAAGCTGCAACCTTTTCCTTTAACCATGAGTCCCCATGGGCATTTGGCCTTGGTCTTGATGTCTACCAACTGGAATAAGAAACAACAAAAACAACATGTTTTTCCTTCCATAAATTAATCATCTTTCGCTAAATGATTGTACATATAAGTATTAGGATCTTTCGTAATAAATTTTTATTGTAATAAATAGAATTGCCTCTTTATAAAGAATTTTGGTAAAAAAAGATATGAAATGTTGTTTGATAAAATAGTAGTAGCTTAGCGATTTAAACAGAAACCCTTTTAAATAACTTTTTCCGATTTCTCTGAAACAATTTCGTCGATTTGTCACTGAAATATTTTACAGAAATCTAAATGCACAGCTAAAGTCTTTGATCGAATAAAGAAATAAAAAAGAAAATGGAAAATGGTAAAGTACAGATGACACGTCTCTTAGAGCCCTAGAGTTTTCTTAAAACTTGAGAATTTTTATGGAAAAATATGAGATTTTGAGATTCAAATAAAAATGTATAATAAAAAATATTTAAAGCTACAGTAGAACCTCTGTAAGTCGAGCTTCAAGTGAGACGAAAAATAATTCGAGTTATAGAGTTTTCGACTTACGCGGATTTTGCAAGGAAATACTCGACTTGTTTACATTCTTTCTAACTTATATTTATAGGGAAGTAAAATAAATAAAAATTTAAGTTACATAGGTAATAAATATGTTTATTTGCAAATTAAAAGTTATATTATTCACTACAATAAAAAATCAAAATAATTTCGAAATTATTCCAAATGATCGAGCTGTAAAGGTTGTAAAATCAAACATTGCTAATGTTCGAGATACAGAGGTCCAAATTTTTTTCGAGTTACGGACGGAAAATATATACCAAAATGGCTTGTGGGGATTGAACAATTATTTCTACATATAGAGGGTTGAAATTTCGAGTAATGGAGGTTTTGGGGCTAGAAGGGAGTTGTGGAGGTTTTCGACTTATCGAGGTTCGACGGTATTATATAAAAATTAGGTAAATATTCGGTACGGTATATTTATTCAGATATTTTGGGATCTTTGTACTAGTTAAAAATGTCATTAAATTTAACAAAAAAATTTAATTAATCATTGTAGTATCAATAATATATTTTCTAAAACTTCAAGTGATAAACTTGTAGGCCAAAAAAATATTATATGATATAAAAAATTAATTTAATTTTAAATCAGTTCGCAAAAATGTCTTGCAAACATTTGCTTTGGAATGAAATTAAATTTGCTTCGGCAAACATTTGCTTAGGCATAAAGTGTAATTTCTTTATATAAATCGGAAAAAAAATATTTTTGTCCTCAAAAATGTCTATGAATTAAGTTGAAAAGCATTTTACTCTTATAAATTTGTGTAAGATATATATTGAAATGAAATGTTCTTGTTCTATACATAATTGTTTGATTTTAATTGGCAGGTATTATCATTTTGGGGTTTCAAATGTTTTTCTAATTTAATTTTGAATTCCAGAGAAAATATTGTATTTCTCAGTACATTTTTGGTTTGTTTCTGTTATGTGGAAATACTAAGTAACAAAATATAAATAATAAAAATGTTAGAATATCACCTCGTTCATAAACGATAATACTCATAGAGTTCCAATATGCATATTGATATAATCAATAATGCTCCTTTCGTAATTTAAGGAACTACTTTCAAATATATTGATAATTATTAATATTACAACGTATTCTCTGCAAATAGATATATTGAATTTGGGAATGAACATATTATCAATTATTACTTTTAAAAATGTTAATGGATTTAAGATAATTTAAAAGAAAATTGGGGCAATATTTATTATATTTTGATCTTGTAATGAGTGATTTCTTTTAATGTTTCTAATCTTGCAATAGAGAACTCCTAAAAAATTAAGATATGAATTCAATGAAGTCAAAATACATCAGAAAGTTGTATGAATATTTTTCGAATGTGGTATAGTAATAACACACTTATGGTTATACTTCGATATAATGGTTAAAAAAATATGGTTCTGTGGAAACAACTAATAATGCTATGAATATTTCATGGTATAATGAAAAGTCCTTATATGTGACATTTTTAGGCCACCTTTGTAATTTACCATACATGTAAACAAAATTGATCCAAGTATATTAAAAAAAATCTAAATACAGTAAATACTTCCCAAAAGTTCAACCGCTTGAATTTGATAACAGTTGAAAACACAAATATTAAACTATGTGATTATAGTCCTGAAAACGAAAAACCAATCTTTCTGAAGAAGACACTATTTCTTTCATGTGATATCAGCTACTCAATATTAGGACGAATCTCCTGATCATTATTTCGTTTATGTTGCTAACTTCCCAGAAAATTGTAGGAAAACGGGAGACAGAGGAGGGAAATAAAACGGGAAAAGAGTTTCCGGTTTCCCGAAGACAAATGAGGAGTTAGTAGGAGAAATGAATGCTGCCCGCTGAAACGTGTAATCCGCACCAACCACGGGGGACTCGAGCTCAAAAGAGATATTCAGCAATAAGGGAAGATATTCCGTCCATGTTGAAGGGAATCAACGGCGAGTTTAAGGTGCTTTCTGCCCAGGAATATTTGTTTTAGGTGGGAGGAATTCTTATGTGTCAAGCTGTAAAAGGGTAGATTCTTTTTTTGTGTGAGTTGGAGATATCAAGATATAAAAAGGGAAATGCATGTATACAATTTTACAGCAGGAGAAAAAGATTCATATTTAGAAAAAATGGCATGATAGTTTATTTTTAAAGATATAAATTTTCATGCTGATATCTGTGCCTTGGTTTACGGGGTGTTTTTTTTCACAAATAAAAGTTAATTAATTATAAAAATTAATGAAAAAATCATTAATAGTTTTGTATGCATACACTGTGACCGTTGAAAGATTGAATTATTTTGAGAAAATAATTTATAATAATAGTATTTCTTCCCAGAAGATTTTCAACTGATCCAGTTCTTTCAAATAGGGTAATTAGTTTTTGAATAGCTGTGACATTAAAATGTTGATGGTATTTTCTCTGAGTCTGAATAAATGATCTTCCACTGAATTAGAAATTCTCAATGCGTTTTACATATCACAACACACACACGTACGAACACACGTACTCATTTTAATATTGAAAGAATTGAAAGAAAATATACAGAAAAAAAGATTGAAAATGAACTAGGTATGATATTCTTACAGACAAATTTTTCAGCGGCAACCTTATACTATCAATGATAAGGTTCTCACTTTAGTTATTTATCTGAAATTTACAGATTTACAACAGCAGTTTTTCAGATGATCACAGGCCTTGCTTCTCTTCAATTAAAATTGCAAGCGGAAGCTTCATTCACTGTTGTGTCTAAATGAAGAAAAACTTGCAAATGTAAACGCTTTTAAGTACAGTGGAGGATTCGAGCAGAAAATGGATGTTTTGTCATTCCATGCAATCCATATTTGCCATTAGAACTCGGATCTCTTCAACAAACGAATTACGAATGATTATACGAATGGCTCCAAATCCAATGAAGGTTTAGTGTTTTGCTCCTTCAAAAAAACTGTAGAGTGGACGGATAAATCGAGCTCACAAAATTCCGTTTTTCAAGCGGAATTAATTACTATAAGCGAATCTATTTGATAAGTCTCCACAACAAGAGAAACTTCCCGGTGGCCAAGTGGCTAAAGCTCTAGCCTTTGGTACCACAGGTTTCAGGCTCGAATACTGGATGTGGCATGGATATATGTGAGTGGTTCGGAATCCACTTTAAAGTGTAGGTCCCGCTCTGTTTAGCCCTCATGTGCACAAGATGACCGTAGAATGACAAACCAAACCATACAACAAGAGAGCGTGCAAAAATATGGTCTTGCAGCCTGTCTGGTTTATTGGACATCTTAAGTCTTTAGATACCACATCTACTTGTCAGGAATATGCAGAGTTCTGTCTACTCCAATAAACGGATTGGATTAGAATGTGATCAAATCATACATAAGATAGCCCAGTAATAAAACATTTAATGAAATTGCCAATCAAGGGTTATCAAAGGCTCATCCAATGCTAGTAGAAAGCTCTTTCAGAATTAAAAGGAAAATGAAATAATCACCTCCTTTCAAAATGACAAATATAGACTGGTAAAGGATGAATGGGCTGCCCTGATTACCAAATTATTAAAAAAGTATCACCATCTGCTAAGTGAACTAGAAAACAAATCATGTTTCTAACAGGGCAAGGCTCATTTTTCTTCTCAACTAGCAGAAAGTAATCTTCTCCACTTTTCAACCTCCTGCCCGCTGACATTATCATGGCATATGAAGAAACCTTCCTAATCCAATATTCATATATGTAAGATTAACATTTTGAAATAAAAGGAGTCCAGATTCAAAATTCGAAGCAAGATAAAGTATATTTACGAAAAGCAAAATTTATTTATACCATACTGTTTTCAATTGTCCGCTTAATCAATATTTCATGCTTTTTCATTTTTTTTATTTTAAATGTAATATACAGTGTATATGTATATTTAAGGTAATTTTTTTAATAAGAATAATCTACATGAATGTATATTTCAGGCAAGTTAATTTTGTAAAACATTTTTATTGTGCACCATATATATATATATCAGATTTTAATTGCTTCTTTCAATATTTTTTGTGTGAAAATCATTTAATTAGCTATGAACTTTTCCGTTTTAAACATTATTTTTCAGCTCTAAAATTTTCGAGCCTTTTATACTTCAATTATTCATAATTATTCAGCATGAGTTTTCACTGACTTATTCTTACATTTAATTTGTTAGACGCTATTCTCTATCTTAAGTGCAATGATGAACTCTCTATATTGCTTTCTGATTTGTATATTTTTAAATGGCGAATATATTTTTTAGTAATGCATTATAAATTTTTTCCATACTATGTTTTACTGTAAATATTATATTTCTATATAGTCTCTCACATCAATTTTATTCATGTTATTTTCGGATTTTTTAATCTTATTTTGTGCTCTATCTCATATTATATATATTTTTATATTGTAAAATAGTATCTACTACATTGTTCAGTCACTAAAACGCCAAAAGGGATTTCCAATTTTTTTGCTCTCAAATCCCGTGTTTTATATTTTCTTTTACCCTTCAGATTTCTTTCGCTCTCCTCCCCATCTTTTCTGTTGCTTTTACCTAGCCTATTTCCTGTCTCTCTGCCACTCTTTTTCCTCCGCCCTCTCTGTGTCTGTACAAATTCACTCACATCATTCCCAAATTGTAAAGGGGATTTTCAATTCTAAGTTCGGTGTAGTGTAGTAGTACCTTGTATATTTCTGTCCTTTTCCTGCTGCTTCCAAATATCCTGCTATTACCAAACATCATTGATATTTCTGTCTTCTATCATTATCATTGTATCTATGTCATTTTCCTTCCCTGCTACTTGGTCCTGTCTATGTCATTGGCCATGCTTGTCTTGTCTTGGCCATGTCTATATCTTGGCCTCTATCATTTTCCCTGCTACTACGAGTATTATTATTTTTCAAATTATTTGTTTTCTTATAACTTCTGTTTAAAATGCTGCTGGGGACCTGATGGCCAAGTGGCTAGCTCTCTATCGCTCGGTACCACAGGCTACGTGTTCGAGACCCGGTGGTGCCATGGATGTTTGTAGTGATTCGGAGTCCACTTTAAGCCATAGGTCGCCGTTACATGACCATAGAGAGTCACAGAGCCCAATCAGACTCCTCACCCACATCATTCCCAGTCAATAAAGGGTCAACTTAGCTCTAGGCACAGTGATGTGGTGTAGTAGTAGTAGTATGTTAGAATGCGGCCATTATTAGATCCATATCCTGGTAAATTCTGATAGTCCAGCATTGATGACAGTCCAGCATCCAAAATTTTTCTTTGTCAGGCGGATATGAGGTGATAAACCTCATGTTCAGCTTAAGGAAAATGCACTTTAGTAGTTGTGTGGGGTGAGGAGTGATAAAATTATTTGATAGGAAATTCAGAATCGTTTGGACAGCACCGGAAACTTAACCTTTGCCCTATATTTTCCTTTGTTGTATGTGTATAAATGGCACACAGATGAATTTCTCGATGAAATTCTGCAGCTTTATGTTACTTTGCTTTGAGAAAGTGAATCACTTCACATTTGGAAAGACTTTTTATTATGGCAGTAATTGCAATTAACTATCAAATGTAGATCGAGAATACTGAACTAATAATTGAGTGGACTTCGTATGTGGTAAAAGATAGGTGTCAGCTGTAATTTAAACATGATTTGACCATTGTTACCATTGATAATTAATATAAAACTGGTCATTTCTTCTGAAATTTCTAAACTTAGAAAGTAGGAGTCCACACTGGTTTAAAAATATCATGGTTTGAATTTTCGTCTTTGTTTAAAACAAGTAGAGAATTTCCAAAATGGATTATAAATGTGGGATTTTATATTACTAAATAATAATTTTTACATTTACAAATAAGGGCCTGATGACCGAGTGGCTAGCGCTCTGGCACTCGGTACCTCAGGTTTCGGGTTCGAATCCCGGTGGAAGCATGGATATTTGTAGAGGTTCGGAATCCAGTTTAAACCGTATATCCCTGTCTAATAGGATCGTAGTAATGTTGTGGAGGTAGTGTTACTCGGTCTATAGCATATCTTCAAGCTACATGTGCCCCGGGTAGAGCTAAATGAGTAACAGCGATGCAGCCCTTGCTTATGGTATAAAGATTAACTGTATCTGTATTGCCAGATGCATTAGAAGGCCAAAAACATTGATGAAAAACATTTGCATTAATATTCAATTTGAAAAAAATTTAATTTCAATATAATTTTTCTTAACTATTAAAGTGAAGCTGTTTTAAAACACATAATAAATTTCATGTCAAGCAATCATAAAAAAAATTATTATTTATATAAAAGTGGATTACATAATGTATTTTCAAGTAAATCAATACATAGTTTAAAATCCCATACGTAATAAGAACTCGAACCCTTTTAGTCTACATTACATTTTGCTACAATTGTTGCATAAAATAAATCTAAATATTGCTTATTGCTAATAATCAGAACATGACAAAAACATTCCTTCCGCAGAAGACATTTCTCTTTTCTTTTTTTATGATTTCCGTACATCTCCAGTGATTCGATATTATTTTCTTTCCTCTTACCAACTTCCCAAAAAATCCTGGAAAAGAAAGCCGGAGAATAGAAGAGGGAAATAAACAGATCCGGTTATCCAAAGACAAATGAGGAGAAACGAATGCTGCCCACTGATACGTGCACCAACCACTGGGGGGCTTCAGTTCTGGAGGAAATATTCAACAATAAGGAAGAAGATATTCTGTCCGTGGGTGAAAGGAATCATCGACTGTCAGAATTAGATGCTCTCAGTCAAGAGCATAACGATGATCTAGGAAGAAAGATCTGTTGCGTGGCAAACTGTAGGGAATATATTGATGTTGGATTTTACTGTTCATCGGATAAATCAGATGTTGATATTTATTTTTATCAATTTTTTTTTTCGATTAATTTTTATGCTTTCATTTTTGTGTCATATCTTAACCAGTAAATTTAGTTTTATTATTTTATGACTGATTACATTGACCATTGTTACTATTGAGAATTAACATAAAACTGGTAATTTCTTTTGCAATTTAAGAACATGGACAATAGGAATAAACACTAGTTTTAAAATAACATGTTATGGGTTTTCGTCTTCGTTTAAACCAAGTAGAGAAATTTCGATATGATTTATCAACGTAAGGCTTTATATTCATAAACAATAATTTTTACATTTACCAATAATATTTGTATCAATATTCAATTTGAAATAAATTGAAATTGCAATATGAAAATTTTTTTCAACTATTAAATTGAAACAGCATAAATACATTTCCGAAAGGCATATTATAAAAATATAATAAGAACTCGAAACCTTTTAGTCTACGTCATATCTTGCTACAACTGTTGCATAAAAATAAATCTAAATATTGCTTATAAGAGCATAACCGGCTGCAGTTGCTAATAATCAGAACATGGCAAAAGCATTCCTTCGTCATAAGACATTTCTCTCTTCTTTTTTTATGATTTCCGTACATCTCCAGTGATTCGATATTATTTTCTTTCCTCTTACCAACTTCCCAAAAAATCCTGGAAAAGAAGGCCGGAGAATAGAGGAGGGAAATAAACAGACCCGGTTATCCAAAGACAAATGAGGAGTTACGCAGGAGAAACGAATGCTGCCCACTGATACGTGTAACCCTGCACCAACCACTTGGGGGGCTTCAGGTCTCAGGAAATATTCAACAATAAAGAAAGATTATTCTGTCCGTGGGTGAAGGGAATCGACTGTCAAAATTAGATGCTTTCAGTCAAGAGCATAACGATGATCTAGGAAGATAGAGCTGTTGCGTGGTAAACAGTGAGGAATGCAACGTTTTTTTGCTTTAAGATATCAAGATATAAAACGGAAAATATTGATGTTGGATTTTAGTTTTCGTCGAATAAATGAGATGTTGATGTTTGTTTTTATCAAATGTTTTTCGATTATCTTTTAAGCTGTCATTTTTGTACCATGTCCTGACCAGTAAATTTATTTTTGTTATTTTATGATTGATTACATTGTTAACCTTCGCAATTATTTGCATTTAACTACATAGAATGATTTCAGAAGGTATATAGCAAGTGCTTTTATGTCTAACTTGTCGTTTTCAGACAATGCATTTCCGTGATTTGTTTATAATTAACATGTATGAGATAGAATTTTTCAGATATTTTGTATTCTAGGTCTTTTTTTTGTAATTTTTCGCTTTTTTTGTCAAGTTACAAGCACACCAATTAAAGTAACGGCAAAAATTGAACCTGACTTCAGAAATCTTATAGTTTTGTGTTTTCGTTGGTTTTATCTTAGATGCTTTCAGTCTTAAATGCTTATATTACCTTATGGTTTTCTGTTTTCGTATGAAATAAATCTAAATATTGCTTATAAAAGCATAACTGACTGCAGTTGCTAATAATCAGAACAAGACAAAAGCATTCCTTCGACAGAAGACATTCCTCTCCTCTTTTTTTATGATTTCCGTATATCTCCAGTGATTCGATATTATTTCTTTCCTCTTACCAATTTCCCGGAAAATTCTAGAAAGAAAGCGGGAGAATAGAGAGGGGAAATAAACAGACCCGGTTATCCAAAGACAAATGAGGAGTTACGCAGGAGAAACGAATGCTGCCCACTGATACGTGTAACCCTGCACCAACCACTGGGGGGCTTCAGGTCTCAGGAAATATTCAACAATAAAGAAAGATTATTCTATCCTTGGGTGGAGGGAATCGACTGTCAACATCAGATGCTTTCAGTCAAGAGCATAACGATGATCTAGGAAGAAAGAACTGTTGCGTGGTAAACTGTAAGGAATGCAACATTTTTTGCTTTAAGATATCAAGATATTAGACGGAAAATATTGATGTTGGATTTTAGTTTTCGTCGAATAAATGAGATGTTGATATTTGTTTTTATCAAATGTTTTTCGATTATTTTTTAAGCTGCCAATTTTGTACCATGCCCTGACCAGTAAATTTATTTTTATTATTTTATGATTGATTACATTGTTAACCTTCGCAATTATTTGCATTTAACTACGTAAAAAGATATCAGAAGGTATATAGAACAATTATTGCTTTTATATCTAACTTGTCGTTTTCAGACAATGCATTTCCGTGATTTGTTTATAATTAACATGTATGAGGTAGAATTTTTCAGATATTTTGTATCCTAGGTCTTTTTTTTTTTTTTTTTTTTTTTTTTTTCCCCCGCTTTTTTTTGTCAATTTACAAGCACACCAATTGAAGTAACGGCAAAAATTTAACCTGACTTTAGAAATCTTATAGTTTTGTGTTTTCGTTGGTTTTATCTTAGATACTTTCAGTCTTAAATGCTTATATTACCTTATGGTTTTGTGTTTTAATATAAAATAAATCTAAATACTGCTTATAAAAGCATAACTGACTGCAGTTGCTAATAATCAGAACATGACAAAAGCATTCCTTCGGCAGAAGACATTTCTCTCTTCTTTTTTTCATGATTTCCTTATACCTTCAGTGATTCGATATTATTTATTTTCAACTTCCCGGAAAATCCTGAAAAGAGAAGGGAAAGAATGCGAGAGAATAGAGACGGGAAATAAACAGACCCGGTTATCCAAAGACAAATGAAGAGTTACGCAGGAGAATGCTGCCCACTGATATGTGTAACCGTGCACCAACCACTGGGGGCTTCAGGTCGGAGGAAATATTCAACAATAAGGAAGAAGATATTCTGTCCGTGGGTGGAGGGAATCGACTGTCAAAATTAGATGCTCTCAGTCAAGAGCATAACGATGATATAGGAAGATAGATCTGTTGCGGGGTAGACAGTAAGAAATACAATTTTTTTCTTGAAGATACCAATATATACTATAAATAGGAAAATATTGATGTTGGATTTTATTATTGATCGGATAAATGAGATGTTGATATTTATTTGTATTGAATTTTTTTTTCAATTATCTTTTTTTTTATGTTTTTATGTTTGTGCCATATTCTATCCAGTAAATTTAGTTTTATTATTGTATGACTGATTACATTAACCATTGTTACCATTGAGAATTAACATAAAACTGGTCATTTCTTCTGAAATTTAAGAACATGGATAATAGGAATAAACACTAGTTTAAAAATAATATGTTATGGGTCGACCTTCGCAATGTTTTTCACTTAAAAACATAGAAAGATTTCAGAATAGTATATCGAATAGTATCCTCACACAAGAAGACGTTTCTCCCTCCTTTTCATGGTTATTATTTTCACGTACCATCAGTTATTCCATATTAGGAACGGATCTCTCGATCATTACTGGGTTCTTTTTTCGCCAATTCTTCCAAAAAAATGGAGAGAGAAATAAAACAGGAAAAAGAGTTTCCGATTTCCCAAAGATAAATGAGGAGGAACGAATGCTGCCCTTCGAAACGTGCAACCTCGCACTCGCACCACTGGGGACCAGCAGCTCGGAGGCGCCATTCGGCAATGAGGAAGACATTGTACTATCCCTTCTGGAATCCGAGGTGAAGGGAATCAACTCTTGAGAATAAGAATGTTTTCAGCCGAGAAATTTGTTTTTTGTAGTAGCATATACTATCTTCTAACATTTGTTTCTCTTCTTTTTTGGTAAAACGGGGAATGTTTCACTTGTATCATTTTTCTCGTTAGTAAACAATGTGATTTTTCAATTCCTACTATTGGTTCACACTCTCCCTATATATATATATATATATATATCTTGTTTAAATTTTTAATCCTTAATAAAATACTTCTGATTCATCCACTCAAGTTCAAATGCATTTTTTTAAAACTTGTAGGGGATGACACTTGATGTTAATACAGTTTTCTCAAGTATTGATTCCTTAATTAAATTTAATTAATTAATTTTAGGTTTTTTAGATTTAAGTTGCTTGTATCTAATAATAGATGGCGCCAGATGTGAGTGGAAAATTTCAACTTTGTTTGCAAAGGTTTTCTGCAATATAGTGAAAAAAAAGTAGGAATTGACTTTAAAAATATTTTTATTTTATTACTTGTTTTCCTCGTTAATAAACAATGTGATTTTTATAATAAGGGCAAAATGTCATTAGAAGCAATTGGAACTCTTGCTTTATAATAAACACAAATATCAGATTTTATTATCAATAGAGTAGAGGATGATTTGGT
>BPLQ01011118.1:0-168896 GCA_021605075.1 Caerostris darwini | reverse complement strand
ACTATTTAAATATGTTTTTCTGAATATAAAAATTGTTCACGCATCTGAATGTAAAAAATATACATTTTTTTTAAAAATATAAACTTATTTATATATACGCTTTCTTATCTTTTGACAAACACTACATTTTAAAAAATGTTATATGCAAGATATAAGTTTTCCAGCAATACAAGAAATGCTATATTAAAAAATAATTTTTTATGGACCAACAAAAAGTATAACGGTATTTATATTTTTATCATAAAAAGATACATTTAAAATTTATCCTTATTACAACATATTTTGAAAACAATTACTTACATGTAACAATTATCAACATGTAAAAACAATCACTAACTTTCACTAAATACTATGACAATATATTTCCTGTTATTTTATTTTTACTAAATTTTTTGAAATAATAAAAATCATCAGTAAAGATGAAAAAAAATATTAACAACAATTTGAATTTCAATTACTTAAATTTTTAGCTATTTTTATTAATTTTCCTTTTCTTATAACTTATAAAAATATATAGAGAGAGAAATAAAATCTTGTATTTAAAAACTTTTCTTGAAATACCAAATTGAAATGCATTCTAAATTTAAATAAAGTATATATCATAGTACTAAAAATAATTATACTTAAACATAATGATATTTATATATTAAAAGTAATATATTTTCTTTTTACTAAACTATTTGAAATAATAAAATTCATCATAAAAAATTTAAAAAATTGATTAATAGCAAATCGAATTTCAATTATTTTAAATTTTAGCTATTTGTATTACTTTTTCTTTTCTTATAACATATAAAATATATATAGTGAAACAAAATTTTGTATTTAAAAACTTTTCTTGAAATACCAAATTGAAATGCATTCTAAATTTAAATAAAGTACATTTCATATTTAATGGTAGGATAATGCTTCTTTACTTTAAAATACTTTTTCTTGGAAAAATATGAAACATTAATACCAAAACCGAACAGCAAGTCCATTTCACTGTATCTCTTAAGTGAAGGCCACATTTCACGGTAACTATGGCAACCTATGCAAGGAAAAGGAATAAACTTTGACAGTGTCAATGCAATTTTAGAATAGAGAAAAGACTTCTTGCAGTAACGGAAATTGTGAATTGGATTAAGGGAATTTTTTTTACCGCCATTTACCACTTAAGTAACGGGGGGTTCATGTGAAACAGAATTGCTGAGGGGTGATGTATTTATGGAAAGTTTATTTTTTGCACCATCCTTTTTTTCTTTTTTCTCCCCTACAGTAACTTATTTTATAGCAGAAGTAACTTCAAATGAGTTTCTTAAAGTTGTTGGAGGAAAAAAAAAAGGGGGAAAACTGTGAATTCAATTTGCATGATGTTTTGTTCAACTCGGGTTCCGTATTAGTTTTTAAGTGAGTTGATGATGTTAGATATTGAATTTTACGATAGAAGAAGAATGATATTAGGGATAAAATATTATATTTTTAGGGAAAAGGTAATATGTTTCCCCCTGCTGGAGTTTAATATTATGTTAATACAAAATTATTTTTGACATCAGTTTATTTTTGTTATAATAGTTGAATCAAATGTATTTATATGCACTTGAAAAGAACTATAATGTATTAAATATCTTTAAATATTTATTTGCTATGAAAGAAAACATTTCATTGGGTAGTAATGATAAACTGCTCAAATTATAAATACCACAAAACTTTACATTATTATTAAGTTAATACATATATTGATTTATTTTAAAGTGCATATTATATTTTGCACACATGCAGAAGATTATGAAAATTTCTCAAATTATAAATACCACAAAACTTTACACTATTATTAAGTTAATACATATATTGATTTATTTTAAAGTGCATATTATATTTTGCACAAATGCAGAATATTATGAAAATTTCAATATTATATACATTTAATATTACAGTGAGAATACATTGACTTTTTGAAGGGAAAGTTTAACAAATATTTTATTTTCGAACAATGAAACTTCAGAGGAAAATTTGGTTTTAATAGTGATTTTAATTTTTTATACAAATAATTTAAATTTTTTTAATAAATTTGTTATTTATTAATGTTTTAATATTTTAAATAACAATTTAAAATAGTTATTAGTTGTGGAATGTTTTCATTTTTTGTAGTAATTTACAAAAAGCAGTTTGATGGCCGAGTGACTAGCCACAGGTTTCGGGTTCGAGTCCCAGCAGTGCCATTGATGTTGGTAGTGGTTTGGAATCTACTTTAAACCGTATATCCCGGTCTATCAGGGCTGTTGGGCGCAGTGCTGACAGTCCTACCCCGTAAAAAGAAAACTCCTGTCTAGAAATATGCCAGCAGGCAGACGGCTTTTGCCCACAATGGAGCTGTTGCACCACTGATGATGATAATGAATTTACTAAAAAGAACAATTATTCAAAGTATAATTGACATTTTATTACATGGAAATTTATTATGTTCACTTTTTATGATGTTTAAATTTAGATGTTTGGATTTATGCATTAAATAATTTTTAAAATATAAATATCTATAAGCCATAAAAATAAACATTATACTTATTTTAATTTGTTACATATACTTATTTTATCATACAACACAGTAGCAAAATTCTAAAATTACAATGGGGGTTTTTTATGTATGTTTATGATTAATTAATAATAGGTAGAGTCTTAATTATTTTCGTATAGAAATGGTAATAAATATATGTATATATATATATATATATATATATATATATTATATATATATGATATATATTTTATATATAGGATTTTTAACTAAGGTTTTGTTACGCTAAAAATTTTTTAACTAAGTGTTGTTACGCTAAAAATTATTCTTTTAACGCCAAGTTGTGCCACTATTATTTGAATATTTATTGCAAAACAGTTTTTACGCCAAATTTTATCGCTTTAAAGTATACAACGCTTAACGTATAATTGCCTTATAATAACAGTATAACACATTATACCGGTAGGAAAGACAGAATATGTTTTATATGGAAATATTCTTAAATTTGCCATATAACACATTGTATATAACACGCCTTATAACACATATAATATTTACAATATTACACATTTACTCAATAGAAAGAACAGAAGATAAATTCGGTGGAAATATTCAGAAATTTCCCACCATAGAAAAATGAAAAAAGTTGACTCTGTGTTGATTGTTCTCTGTGCAACGTAAATATTACATATGTGTGTAAATATTATATTAACGTTATCAATCTACTATATCAACCTGTGTAAAATATTATACCCATTTTGAATCTTTATTTATATTTGTTAATTATTTAATACAGTTATCAAATTCTAAAATTTCAATAGCATTGCATTAAAAAATTTAAATAAATTTATGCAATTCATCAAAAATAATGTAAGCCAAAATTACCTATGCAGCATAGCACAAAGTTATACCTATGCCTTCTGTTCTCTGCTGCAAAATAAAAATGATTTAATTTTTAATAACAAAAACCATCACGCTACCAAAACTCTTCAATATTTCACCAAACAACAGGACAAGCAAAAAGAAGATATGGCACGAAATTTAGAACAATTACCATTATTATGATGGACACAGGGTGAAATTTAGGATCCATGGTTTATAAATTTATGTGGGGCCAACATACGTTCTATCGATAACGACGAAATCCTAAAAGTGCACGCTATTCCCAATGAAAGCGGCCTGTAATTTATCGCCCGCAATTTTCACTAAAGTTGGCACATTTAGATGCAAGAAAGGCCATTGTTGTTTTCTATGAAAGAACGTCCATGCGCTATTAATGTCATGGTGTCCATCTAGCCCGTCACAATAAATGGAGAGTTGAGTTATTAGGAAATTAATATCCAAATAGCTATTCCTTTAATTACTGTATCCATCAGATGCTGTTAATAATGGGGGCATGCTTATAAATAAACAAATCTGGAAGTTTTTAAGGACACAGAAAAGTGGAGTAAATTTGAAAAATTCGGAAAATTCAGGAATTTTTTCAGGAAACTGTATTTTGTATTTAATTATTTATATATGAAAAACTCAGTTACTTTCAAATTGTTCTTTTCTACTATTTCATTTTTTCAAAGTGTTCATTCTAATAGGTAGTTATATTAGTATATATATTTAACTATCTATATATTTCTATAAATATATATATATGCTTTCTTATAAAAAGTAATATTTTAAAGATGTATCGTGGAACTTTGATTACATAATAAACGAAATTATACCAAAATAATATTATTGCTAATTGCAATTTTTATTTAATTGACTTTCTGTAGTTAATTTTAAAGATATGCATTATTATTTGGATGTTTACTAAACATCTGAGTTATATTTACTATTTTTATCATGTTAAATTTGGCAAATGTCAAATGCTGGCTGCTAGATCATTAAACTTCTGTTAATCTAAAGCGACTTATTTATTTGTTATCTTTTTAATATCCAACTTGGTAGACAGCAAAATCTAGGCCAAATCCAAGAGTACCATATAGTCTCATGTAAGGGTTGCTGTTGTGATGGAGCACCCGTATGTAGAAGTCTGATTTGGGTCCGGGACTCTGAAAAGAGAGGGCAGTGCCTTCCGGGTAGATTTTAAGTTGGAACTACCTCATATCGTTGCGTATCATAGAAACTCTGAAAACTCTTACCAGGTAGTCCGACTAGCGAAGCAAGATGTCTTATTAATGTCATGGTGTCCATCTAGACCTCCACAATAAATGGAGAGTTGAGTTATGAAATTAATATGTGCGAATAGCTATTCCTTTAATTACTGTATTAAGCCATCCATCAGATGCTGTTAATAATGGGTGCATGCTTATAAATAAACAAATCTGAAAGTTTTTAAGGACACAGAAATTTGGAGTAAATTTGAAAAATTCAATAAAACTCATAATAATATTTCCCCAATAAAAATTAAATGAATTTTTTTAGGAAAATGTATTTTGCGTTTAATCATTTAAATATGAAAATACTACTCACTCTCTGTCAAACTGTGAAACATTTGTTTGACATTTTTATGAAAAAAAGCATTTTTAGAGTTTAATTATAAAAATTTTATTATATTGATTTTATTAATGTTATATATATAATTAATATTATATATTAACATTATAATATTATATTAATTTTAAAAAAAGCATTTTTAATATAAAAAATAGTATTTTAAAGATTTATTGTTGAAATTGGATTACATAATAAACGAAGTTATGCCAAAATAATTTCATTTCTAATTATAATATTCATTTACTTTACTTTTTATAGTTAATTTTAAAGATATGTATTATTATTTAAAAGTTTACTTAACATCAGAGTTGTATTTAATATTCTTATTATGTTATTTTTGGTAAATAACAATCTGTTGGCTGCTAGATCGTTAAATTTGAGATATTTTTAAACGATTTAGTTATTAAATTCCACCACTCATGCACTGAAATGTGCCAAATATACATCCATATTTTTACATATATATATAATATAATATTTTTTGTTTAAAACAAGTTTAATTCATTTTAGTAATCAGATTTCATATCGTATTTTGACAGAAATTTGTTTTTGAAACTTTCATATTAAAAACATTGTATTCTATTAAGCATCTATTCAACCTACTTATGTACGAATCATATTATTAGTCATATTTAATTATATAATTAACCCATTACAGCAAATAACTATTATATATGATAACTAACTAAATGTAAACAACATATAATAAATAAAACTATTTTGTCAAGGAACTAAAAATGTTGTTAATTTCAACGATTTCGAAATCTCTACAATGTACTGAGTAATCATATTGTGACGATAATTGCAGTAATTGGATATTTACAAAGTTCTTACTAAAGCAATTAATCAGTTAATCAAATAAAAATGCCATTTGACTTGTTAATAATGCCAGCAGTTAAATGCAAATTAAGTGACTAAAATATTTATCCCAATAACTTAATTAAATATAATTTGCTTCATTATTTTATGTATCTATCTTTACAGCCAATCATCCAAAAAATAGTTTTCGACTTGTGATACTTTCAATATTTGGAAAGAAATATTTTTTTAACTTTTTATTTCTTTATAATTAACAGACGATGCATATAGTTTGTAAAGCAAGAGTTGTGTTCATGTAGATTTGTAGATTTGTATTGTCGTATAATGCTCGGCTGTATTTTTATATTTGTTAAGTCAGAAAAAATTAATATTTAAAAAATACAAAAATTATGCATCTGATTTTTTTCATTGTATATTTAATTTGTTATTAAACACGTAATCGTGCAAGTATAGTAGTTATTTTTGATTAAATAAAAATGTAATTTTAGAATTAAAATTACATTAATTTAACTATCCTATAGTATAAGAGAAATTTGATTATCGTTATAAAATAACTGTAACAGTGGAAATTTTGTTGTGTTTTTTTTAAAACTGAATTCCTTAAAACTTTATTTATGTATTCCTGAAATTATATATTTTCTTTCATAAAATAATTATTTCAGATTATAAAACTAGATAATATATCAATAAAAGAAAGAAAATAACTTTAATTAAATACCCTGAAAATTATAAAAAAAATTACTCATGAATAATTGAAAAAAGTTAATAGTTTTAAAGTATACGTAATTTCCTCGATTAAAACAGAACGCATTTAAAAATGTCATTTACTTAAATTGCAACATTGGTCAAATTGCATTTGCACAATGGTAAATATATAGTATTTGACCACATAATACTTGGGTGATTGGCATTTGCACGAGATACAAAGTTGCAATGAATATCATAAGCATGAATTTCATGAATATCATGAATATCATAATATTAATACAATCGTTTCCAAACTTAAGGTAGAAATATTTGCTTTCTTCATAGAGACATATTGTTGCAAAATTTCATAAATAATAGCATTTTAGTTATGAATCTGCAGTAATGTGTCATAATCTATCAGTATATTCTATAAATTTTCAACTTCTAAAACTATCCAGACTTTTCAGAATTTTTGATTCGGACTACTTTATCTTCTACTCTATAGCTCCTGTCTTTTACATCAACTAATTCATCCCTAGTGTTCTGCCTTCCTGATAATAGATAGTTTTATATAATTTAAACACTAATTTTCATGTCATTTTAGCTGACAATATTTGTAGTGTTTGCAGTAATTCCATATAAATTGTATTTTCCATACGATTCAAAGAATAAAAACACCATTTCATGCTTAATATTTTAATCATTTTCAAATATATAATCATACTATTTTTTAATTCCAACTAATTTACTAGGAAACCTTAAATTGGACTCATTGCTATCTTCATCAACTACTTTAAACGAAAAGAATCAATATTTGAACTGACAACGGAATTATCACATTGCCTTATTTCTGTTGACTTAAGAAGCAAAAAGAAGCCATTTTGATGGTATTTAGTTGAAGCACGGTTGATAGCTCAGATTAAGGAGTGGCCTTAGGTGTTGAAAAGTGGTGAATGCCCTGGCATAATAACCGATGGCATAATAAAATCTTTTAATGTTGCGTGCAGTGCCAGTCCAGAAAAGGCAGCGATTTATGAGTTTTGAGCTACTTTAAAAGTTAAATGGAAGTTGCATAGAAGCCTAATGTACCGTTTAAAACAAAAGCAATATATCATGCGTAATTAGCTGGTTGGAGCCAGCTGAGTTTAAAGCGTTTTAAATTTTCTGTAGGATCTTTCCTTCATAAGAATTTTTTTTTAATCATCCAATATTTTATAAAGTAAACAATTCAACTGATTTAAAGTTTTAAAAGGCTATTAATGATCAGTTATTTGTTCACAAATCACTTTAGAGAATAAATGTAGATGGTGCCATCTCAATTTACAACGAACTTTTTAATGATAGTGTCTGTGGAAGTTTACACACTTTACTGATCCTACCTTTGTATAGTTTTTATGGTTTATAGATTTATCATGGCCATATCTGGTGGAAATACAACTAATTGTTAATATTCCATATATTATATTACACATAGGGATATAATTGTCCTGAATTGAAATTTCTTTTATAATTTAACAATGGTTTGCAACTTAATTGTAGCTATTCAAAAACCTTTAAATCAAGTTGTAAATATACTTTCCATGAAGAAATGTTAACTCTAAATTTGAATTCATGCACCAAATTTGTTAATTAGCTGGTTAGTGAAATATAAAATTTAACTGTATTACTTTTTTTATCATAAATTTAAAAGACTTAGCTCAGAATTTATTCTAAGCAACAACAAAGGAATTTAAATTAAAAAATGTTTAAGAAATTCTGAGTAATTTGCTAAAATATATATTAGAATCATCATAATTAATTTATGGAAAACATTGGTATACACACACGCACGTATAAAATACAAATACCAAAACTTTAAAAGTATAAATAAAACTTATTTATTTTAATGTAAAATGAATCTATTCGCCCTTTTCATAATAGTATTATCTAAATAACATTCTTATTTGTCGTACTATGTACGTCAGATTTGGGAAATTCCTTCTGGGTACATATTTATAATCATCTTAGTAAAATCCCCAACCATCAGAAGCCAAATAGCCTATTTCAAACTGCAAAAGTGTACATACTTTACAAATTGCGAATCGTGGAGATATTAAAGTAATAGCAATACACCAATTGTGACGAATCATGTATTCATAATCTTTACGCGGGCTTCAACATTATTACTGAGAAATGATGAACCCTGTATTGGTTTCATTAGTTTCCGAGCCGAGGTGGCAAACGATCCATCAAGCTTAACAATTAAATTACCTCTAACTCGTTGCGTTCCGTCTGCTTTAATAATTCAGGGAATTTCAGCTACAGACAAGAGGCATATTGCTTTGTCTGGGACGTAACGATGAATTATACAAGAAAATGATGGTTGTTTCATGTAAATTCGCGAGATTTTCTATTGATTTAGAAAACCGGTTGATGCATTTCTAAGCATTCGCTGACTTGAATGGGAAATTTAGATGGAACAAAAAAAAAAATAAATAAATGATTGTTTTTTTCAAATGTATGCTGCTTTGAGTGATTTAGTTTAATAAATTCTGCTATTTAAAAACTAATTTTGAAGTTATTATTGCTGAATAGTTATTATATCCTTATTTAATAGTACAGTGTGTGAAAGATTTATAATTAAATTAATATTCTGCAAATTTATACTTTCAATTAATATATACACTGAAGTGACAAAAGTCATGGGATACCTCTTAATATCGTGTCGGCCCTCCTTTCGCCCGGCGAAGTGCAGCAACTCGACGTGGCATGGACTCAACAAGTCGTTGGAAGTCTTCTGCAGGAATATTGAGCCATGCTGTCTCGATAGACGTCGATAATTGTGAAAGCGTTGATGGTGTAGGATTTTGGGGAGGAACAGACCTCTCGATGATGTCCCATAAATGCTCAATGGGATTCATGTCGGGCGATCTAGGTGGCCAGATCATTCGTTGGAATTGCCCAGAATGTTATTCAAACCAATCGCGAACAGATGTGGCCCGGTGACATGGCGCATTGTCATCCATAAAATTCCCATCGTTGTTTGGGTGCATGAAATCCATGAATGGCTGCAAGTGATCTCCAAGTAGCTGAACATAAGCATTCCCAGTCAATGTTCGGTCCAGTCGCACCAGAGGACCAAGTCCATGCCATGAAAAAACAGCCCACACCATTACGGAGCCACCACCAGCTTGAACAGTGCCTTGCTGACAGTTTGGGTCCATGGCTTCGTGGGGTCTGCGCCACACTCGAACCCTACCATCAGCTCTTACCAACTGAAATCGTGACTCATTGGACCAGGCCACGGTTTTCCATTCATCTAGGGACCAACCGATATGCTCACGTGCCCACGTGATTCGCTGCAAGCGATGTCGTTCTGTCAGTAAAGGCACTCGAGTCGGTCTTCTGCTGGAACAGCCCAAGAATGTCAAATTTCTCCGCACAGTTCTAACAGACAAGTCCCTTGTACGTCCCACATTGATTTCTGCGGTTATTTGACGCAGTGTTGCTTGTCTGTTAGAATTTACGACTCTTTGCAGACGTCGCCGGTCTCGGTCGTTAAGTGCAGGCGGTCGACCACTGCGCTGTCCATGGTGGGATGTTATGCCTGAAATTTCATACTCTCGGCACACTCTTGACACAGTGGATCTGGGAATGTTGAATTCCCTAACGATTTTCGAAATGGAATGATCCATGCGTCTAGCTCCAACTAACATTCCGCGTTCAAAGTCTGTTAATTCCCGTCGTGTGGTCATCATCACGTCAAAACCTCTTCACATGAATAACTTGAACAGAAATGAAAGCTCTGCGAAAGCACTGCGCATTTATACCTGTTCTACGCGATGCTAGTGCCATCTGAATATTTGCATATTGCTATCCCATGACTTTTGTCACTTCAGTGTAATATTCCGCAGGTTTATAATACATTTTCATGGTTCAGTACTAATATTTAATCTGCTAGCAGGCAGATGTCGTTTTCATACCATGGGACTCTTGCGCCAATGAAGAAGAATAAGCATACCATTATTTAATCAGGAAACATTTTTGTAACTGAGAAATATATTTTGAATATTATTTATTTGTTGACTTATGGATCTATGTAGGTACGGGAATACATGGGAAGTGTATTCCCGTTAATTAATGAAGTTGCAGTGATTAATCTAGAGCAATTGGTGAGCAATTGACATTTAAGAGAATTTGAGAACCTAATAATGGTTCGTATGAAATGAAATAAATGCCTTAATAAATATATTAAACAAATTAGATATTATTGCATCATTAATATCATTATAATTATTGTAAGTGAAGCATTCGTATACATCCAAATATTACGTATAAAATACAAGTGCCCGAAAACTTTAAATGAATAAATAAAACGCATTTAATTTAATTTGAAACGAATGCTTACCCCCCTTTTTTATAATAGTATAACATTATGAAAAAGTATAATATTAACTACATATAGTATAACATATTACTCATTTAAAGTACGTACATTGTACCTTAAATGAGTATTTTATATAAAAAAACTTGTTAAATGTACAATGTAAAATACTTCTGGGTACACAGTTATAATCTTCTTACTAAAATCACCAACACCAGGACAAAAATAGTCTGTTTCAAACTTCAACAAAACTGTACATACTTTCCAAATTACGAATCGTGGAGATATTAAAGTAATAGCAATACACCAATTGTGACGAATCATGTATTCATAATCTTTGCGCGGGCTTCAACATTATTACTGAGAAATGGTGAACCTTGTATTAGTTTCATTAGTTTACCAGGCGAGGTGGCAAACGATCCATCAAGCTTAACAATTAAATCGCCTCTAACTCGTTGCGTTCCGTCCGCTTTAATAATTCAGGGAATTTCAGCCAGAGACAAGAGACATATTGCTTTGTCTGGGGCGTAACGATGAATTATACAAGAAAATGATGGTTGTTTCATGTAAATTCGCGAGATTTTGTATTGATTTAGAAAACTGGTTGATGCATTTCTAAGCATTCGCTGACTTAAATGGGAAATTTAGATGGAACTAAAAAAAAAATAAATGATTGTTTTTCAAATGCATGCTGCTTTTTGAGATTTAGTTTAATAAATTCTGCTATTTAAAAACTAATTTAGAAGTTATTATATCTGAATAGTTATTATATCTTGCATTTAATAGTATAATGTGCGAAAGGCTTTTAGTTCAATTAATATTATACATTCAATTATTATAGAATATTCCGCAGGTTTATAATGAATTTTTATGGTTCAATATCATTGTTTAATTTGCTAGCAGGAAGATGTCGTTGGCACACCAATAAAGAAAACAATAGCATTATTTAATCAGGAAACAATTTTGTAATAGATAAATATGTATAAAAACATTATCTATTTGTTGACTTGTGGATCTATGTAGGTACGGGAATATATGGGAATTATATTCCCGATTATTAATGAAGTTGCAGTGATTAATCTAGATCAATTGACATTTAAGAGAATTTGAGAGCCTAATAATGGTCCATATGAAGTGAAATAAATTCCTTAATAAATATATTAAATAAATTAGATATTATTGCATCATTAATATCAATTATTCTACTTGAAACATTAGTATACAAACAAACACGTATAAAATACAAATGTATGAAAACTTTAAATGTGTAAACAAAACACATTTACTTTAATTTGAAAGGAATGTTTACGTCATTTTTCATAATAATATTATATATATAAAATCCTTATTTAATGTATAATGTGTAATACTTATGGGTACACAGTTCTTTCTAAAATCTCCAACACCAGTGCCAAAATAGTCTGTTTCAAACTGCAACAAAACTGTACATACTTTCCAAATTACGAGTCCCGGAGATATTAAAGTAATAGCAATACACCAATTGTGACGAATCATGTATTCATAATCTTTGCGCGGACTTCAACATTATTACTGAGAAATGGCGAACCCTGTATTGGTTTCATTAGTTTCCGAGCCGGGGTGGCAAACGATCCATCAAGCTTAACAATTAAATTGCCTCTAACTCGTTGCGTTCCGTCCGCTTTAATAATTCAGGGAATTTCAGCCAGAGACAAGAGACATATTGCTTTGTCTGGGACGCAACGATGAATTATACCAGAAAATGATGGTTGTTTCATGTAAATTCGCGAGGTTTTCTATTGATTTAGAAAACCGGTTGATGCATTTCTAAGCATTCGCTGACTTGAATGGAAAATTTAGATGGAACAAAAAAATATAAATGTTTGTTTTTCAAATGTATGCTGCTATGTGGGATTTATTTTAATAAATTCTGCTATTTAAAAACTAATTTATAAGTTATTATATTTGAATAGTTATTATATCTGGATTTAATGGCATAATGTGAGAAATATTTATAATTCAATTAATATTCTGCAGATTTATAGATACAATTATTATAGAATATTCCACTGGTTTATTATAAATTTTCATGATCCAATACCATTATTTAAGGAGGCAGTAGTAGGCAGATGTCGTTGGCATAACATGGCGCTGTTGCACCATTGAAGAAGAAGAAGAATGCCCTTATTTAACCAGAAAAATTTTTTGTAACAGAGACATTTGTAGATAAACATTATCTATTTGTGACTTGTGGATCTATGTAGATACGGGAATGTATGGGAATTGCATTCCCGCTAATTAATGAAGTTGCAGTGATTAATCTAGAGCAATTGGTGATCAATTGGCATTTAAATGAATTTGAGAACCTAATAATGATTCATATGAAGTGAATTGAATACATTATTAAATATATGAAATAAATTAAATATTATTGCTAAATTAATACCATTAAAATTATTTTAGTTGAAACATTCGTAAACACACATGCATGTATAAAATATAAATGCCTGGAAACTTTAAATGAATAAATAAAACGCATTTACTTTAATTTGAAACGAATGTTTACGCCCTTTTTCATTATAATATTATATACATAAAATCCTTATTTAACGTGCAATGTACAATACTTCTGGGTACACCGTTATAATATTCTTACTAAAATCACCAACACTAGGACCAAAATAGCCTGTTTCAAACTGCGAAACTGTACATACTTTCCAAATTAGGAACCCTGGAGATATTAAAGTAATAGCAATACACCAATTGTGACGAATCATGTATTCATAATCTTTGCGCGGGCTTCAACATTATTATTGAGAAATGGTGAACCCTGTGTTGGTTTCATTAGTTTCCCAGGCGAGGTGGCAAACGATCCATCAAGCTTAACAATTAAATTGCCTCTAACTCGTTGCGTTCCGTCCGCTTTAATAATTCAGGGAATTTCAGCCAGAGACAAGAGACATATTGCTTTGTCTGGGACGTAACGATGAATTATACAAGAAAATGATGGTTGTTTCATGTAAATTCGCGAGATTTTCTATTGATTTAGAAAACCGGTTGATGCATTTCTAAGCATTCGCTGACTTGAATGGGAAATTTAGATTGTAGAACAAAAGAAAAAATTAAATTTAAAACAAAGAAAATAAATGATTGTTTTTTTCAAATGTATGTTGCTATGCGTGATTTAGTTATCATGGAAATAAATAAATTCTGCTCTTTAAAACTAATTTGGATGTTATTAAAACTGAATAGTTATAAAATTCTTATCTAAATTAATAGTATAATGTGTGCATTATTTATAATTCATTTAATATTCTGCAGATTTATACGTTCAATTAATATAGAATATTTTGCAGGTTTATTATAAATTGTCATGAGTCAATACCATTATTTAAATAGACAGATGTCGTTGGCACAACATGGAGATGTTGCACCAATGAAGAAGAAGAATACCAATGTTTTTTAACAGAGAAATTTGTATATAAACATTATTTAATTGTTGACTTATTGATCTATTTATGTATGAAAGTTTATAGGAATTGTATTCCTTCTAATTAATGAAGTTGCAGTGTTTAATGGAGAAAATAAATAAAAATGGTGCAGATTGTGACTTGGAAATTTTCATCAATTTGAATTGTCAAAGAGAAATTTTGAAGGCTTTTTCAAAAAGTACCTCAGAATGTATGTGGGCCCAAGTAGTTCGGAATATATATGTTGTTCCAGGTACCTCCTAATATATCCGTGAAATAATGCATTGTATGATTAGATACAGATCAGGTATTCGAATTAGTTAATTGTCCTTAAGTTAGGAGTTAATTGTCCAGTGTAGTTAATTGTCCTTGAAATAAGAAAACAGCGGATTGTAAGTAAAAAAATATTTACACTAAGAAGCAGAATATTCTGCAGGTTTATTATAAAGTTTTATGATTCAATACAATTATTTAAACAGGAAACATTTTGTAACAGAGATATTTATGTATAAACAATAACTAATTGTTGCCTTATGGATCTATATATATATATCAGAATTGCATTACCTTTAATTAATGAAGTTGCAGGGATTAATATAGAAAACAAGTAAATCCGATGGAGATTGTAGCTTAGAAATTTTCATCAATTTGAATTAACAAAAATAAATTTTGAAAGTTTTCAAAAAGAACCTCAGAATGTAGGTGTCAAGTACGTCAGAATGTATGTATTGTGTCAGATATCTGAAAATGTTTCTTTAAAAATAATGCATAGTATGCTTCGGTACAGATCAGCTATTCGAAATGAGAGTAGTTAATTGTCCTTGAAGTAAGAAACAGTAGCTAAGTTTCTGAAATATGCTAATAATATAATGCTTTTATAATAAGATTATGTAATTATTTACAAGAGATATTTCATTATAGAGAAATTAAAATAAGTGCTAAAAAAGGATGTTTTTCAAATATATGCTGCTATGGGTGATTTTGATCTCCCGGAAAAATAAATTCTGCTATTTAAAAACTACAAAATAATGTGTAAGTTATTATATCTGAATGCGATAGTATAATATACGAAAGATTTATAATTTAAATATTATTTGAATATAAATCTGCAGATTTATACAATCATTAAATAATGAAATTTCCACAGGTTTATTATACATTTTCGGGATTCAATACCATTATTTGAACAGTAAACATTTATGTAACCGATAAATTTGTATGTAAACATTTAATTGTTGACTTATGAATATATGTATGTAAAAGACTATATGAGAAATCTATTACCGATAATTAATCAAGCATCAACGATTAGTCTAGAAAACAAGTAAATATGATGGAGATTGGAACTTTCAATTTCAATTGACAAACATAGTTTTTAAAAGATGCCTCAAAATGTATGTTTTGTGTCAGATACTTCAGGATGTATCCTTAAGAGATAATACATAGTATAATCAAATACAGATCAGGTATTCGAATTCAGTATAGCTGATTGTGCTTGAAGTAAGAAAAAGTGGTTAAGTTTTGGAAATATGTGAAAAAAAATTGTATACTTTTACTTACTATACTTAGAATATACCTTTTAGAAATCCGCTATATTTCTATTTTCACACCTTATTGTACGAAAAAAACACCATTTGTTTCATTGCTTTCCAACACAATTTAAATCTTGTTTCATAAATTTTGAAACGATTTCTACTGTCATGCTAATTTAAAATTCCATTCACAAAATGCATTTCAAATGTAAACAAACAAGAAAATAGGCTATGGAGACATATTAACTTCAACAACACCAAGTGCTCATATAGATCTTAAGATAATAGATCGTATACTTAAGAGAGTACATAATACCGAGAGAAAAACAAGAATAAATCCATTCCGTTTTAGTTATGTAATCGCATGTGTAAAGAACGTTCAAAACAATTTGAAATGAGTTGTTGCAAGATTTATCCAGATTTACAGGCACATGCATTGTAATGGAGTATGATGATATGTACTATTCTACAATTCTACAATTAAAAGTCTACAATTCTACAGCAACTGCTACAATTCCTGTACAACCCATGTTATAGGTCTTCGAGTTTATCAGAGAAACCTACAATTCAAATTTTACACTGTGAAGTTATCTGTATCGTACAAATTGTCAAAAAAGCAAATGTTGAATTGCTAAAAAATTGACAATTGGTAACCATTTGTTACTTGAATGTTACATGGTGTACATTGTCAGTGGGTCGATGTTGATTGAAATTTTACAGAATCTCATATATAATGTACAGTTTAACTGCTATAACCTATCTCACCAAGTCCTTGCCTGATTAACAAGCCTTGCAATTTTCATTTGTTACTATGAGGTTTTTGTTTGTTTCATTATTCCAAACTTTTTATTGAATATTGTCTGTGGAGTCTTCAATTGCGCTGTATATAATACCACTATAATTTTGGAATTGTAACTGTATGAGTACATTTTTATAAACTGAAAAAAAGATTACCTCAAACTGTAACGTTAAAGGTAGTGAAGAGTTGCTCACAAAATATTTGACTATACTGTTTTTTTTTTTTTTTAAATTTTTATTTTTTATTTTTTTTATTTCCAATGGCAGATTATAAACAGTTACAAAACAACGAAAAAAAAAAAAAAAAAAAAAAAGAACAGAGAAAACAACAAAACATGCTGCAACAGAGTTGATTAATCTAACATATCTCTAGCCTCCCAATATCGCTCGGCGAGAAAAGTCCTGCTCAAGGCAGGACAGTGCAGTAGATGTGTGGAGTCTATAGCCACTCCAGAGCTGCACTGAGTGCATATCGGGGAAGTAACGATTCTGAGTCTGCTTACGCAGGCAGTCATGTCCAGTGGCTAGTCGGAAATGAGCGACTGTTCTACGCCTTGGAACATTACATAGATTTGGGATGGCATTCTTCCATGACTTTTGGAAAACACGGTCATAGA
Source organism: Caerostris darwini (assembly GCA_021605075.1). Classification (NCBI taxonomy): domain Eukaryota; kingdom Metazoa; phylum Arthropoda; class Arachnida; order Araneae; family Araneidae; genus Caerostris; species Caerostris darwini. The sequence goes on along the minus strand of BPLQ01011118.1, from coordinate 151,644 downwards.
GGTCTTCTTGAGCGCGGACTTTACTGTTATTTTTAATATTTTTGTTTTATATGTTAATAAATATTACATGGTTATGAATAATAAATTTATTACATTAATTTACTTATTTAGATATCATATAAGTAAGTTTAATTTATATATTTTAAATTTTATTTTAAGATATCATAAAAAAAAAAAAATTAAGCCCCATTTAGTTCCAAATTTTATCATCATGATCTGTAACGTATTGTATCGATCTTATTAAAATCAAAACAATAAGTTTCCAGCTTTTAACAAATTATATTAAAAATAATTTTAATTCTCACGAATGGATATTAACACATTTAGATAAGCTTTTATTTTTGCTGTATTGTAACATTTTTACCAATAATTATATTGTCTTCTAATTCAGTATAATTGAATCAAAATAATTTTCATCTTTATTAAAATCTGTGTGATTTCTGTGATTGATTTGTGCGAACTAACTTAATCAACCTCTTCTTGCGGTACATGCTTTAATGAAAAATGTTCTAAAGAGTTTTTTTTTTTTTTTTTTTTTTCATATTTTTTTTCGATTGTAAAATATGGCAAGATAAAGAGGAAAAGACTGATTCAGGGAAAAAAGTCAGAACCAAAATGGTCATTCGAGGTTTTGTCTCACATTATGGGTCAGGAATTTTAAGGAGAAACGCATGACAATAACAAATGACCTTTCAAAGTCACATTGCTAACTTGATTAATTTATTCTTCTGGAATTTAAATTCATCAACATCATTCACAAATTATCAACATTTTATAATATGTTATTTATATTGATGATTCAAATATCAGAAGATAGAAGTTAACTAATTTAATCTTCGAAAAAATCAAGACTTATTCAGTAAAAAGTATCAGAACAAGAATATTCGAGCATGATATTGAGTAATCTTCTACAAGTAAAACTACCAAATAACTCTAGAAATTATAATTTTTTTACCATACAACTCAAGTAAAAGACAATATTATTATAATAAATCATAAAAATTAATGTTACATCAAAATAATAGGAAATTAAAGCGATTTCTAATGAACACATTACAATTTTTCATGAACAATTTTTATATGTTCATTTAGAAGAAATAGTTAGACTCAGTACTTCGCTTTTTTTTATTGGGTAAAGTTAAAAAAATATTAATCGTCGTATGATAACAAAAAACTGTTTAATTTTTTTTTTTATTCTGACTATTTTTTTAAAGAAAGCAGCCAGAAATTAAATATTTATTTTAACTGCAGGTATTTAAATAAAATAAATATTTTTATATTAATAAATGATTGATCAACTAATGGAATTAGAAAAGATTTAATGAAGTTCTAATAATCCTGATAAGCATACTGAAATATATCCTTAAGGCAAAACAGAATTCAACGAAAATTTGTATATTTCAACAGAAGCATGGAATTTTAAAAGGAAATTTAATTAAGCTAAGACACCTTTGTTTATCCAAAAAGATGAAATGCTGGGACGTGTCTTCTAGTTTTATATAAAATGGATGGCTACTTCTGGATATTTAACTTATTGTAGATATTTAATTACACTGACATATCAATTATACACCCACACTTCAACTTCAGAATTAAGTGGGTGATGTGAGACACTGTGGGCGTATGAGTGCAGAGAATCTTTTGGCATTAATTATTTTATTTATTATATACTTAATAAAATTGTCATAAATTATCTCATTAGAGAGTTAAGAATTTTTCTCAAGCATTTGAAAAGAATAAAAGCTCAAGATTCAATGCTTAAGATTTTTAAACCTTTTTATTTTTGTATAGAAGAATAAATATAGCTTTGTTACTGGCATTAATTAATCAGAAGAATATATCTTGCTAGTTTTACTAATTGGTGCTTATTAAAATAGTAAAAAAAATATGTAGATCTTGTTAGGAATATAGCTTAAAATTTATTAAATATAATAATTTTTTAAAAATATATGTTATTTGTAAGATACTTTATTATATATTGTTAATAAAATTGTTATAACTTTCAAATAATAATCCTATTCTAATTAAATAAAAGATATTTGTTAATTTTGAAACTGGTTAGTTTTCTATATTATTTTGTAAAATATCGCTAATTTTATATCAGACAAGCATTGCTTTTATGTGTCAACTTGAGGAAATATTTAATGAACTTAAGTAATTTCTTAAAAATGATTGGAATACTTTTTCAAAAATATTTCACAAGTATAAAGACAAAATACTGTAGGGTGATCATAAAGTAAGCTGGTGTCTTTAAATGTTTTAAATATAAAGTATGAAATGCATATATATATATATATATATTGAAATTGCTGTCAATTCATATTGAATTTTTTTTTTTGAATTTTTGACTATAATTGAATCAAAATAATTTTCATTTTTATTAAAATCTGTGTGATTTCTGTGATATGTGCGAACTAACTTAATCAAACTCTTCTTGAGGTACATGCTTTAATGAAAAATGTTCTAAAGCGCTTTTTTTTCATATTTTTTTTCGGTTGTAAAATATAGCAAGAAAAACAGGAAAAGACTGATTCAGGGAAAAATATATATATTTTGTAGATCATTTTTTTTTAATTTTCGAAATAATTAATTTTAGCTTTGAATTATATATCATACGCAAAGGAATTATAATAACCTGCAAAATGATATAATAAAGAATTGATGTTGGCATTGCTTTTATAATGTTTCCTTTATTTTACTCAAGTTAAATTTTTATAAAAGTTCCCATATTATAGGCGATTGCTCGCCTCTTTCTCATAAATAAAGGATTAAATAATGTTAATGTTCACATAAAAATTTAATTATTTCAATTCAAATTTTCATTGCTATCGGCATAATACAATATGACGAGTCATAGAGGAATATAATTATTGTATATAATTTGTATAATTGAGTTCTCCAGGATTATTATGGGTTTGATTGGGTTTGTCGCTCTACTGTCAATTTTTTGCGCGCTTTGCAATACTTAGACCTGGAGGAACAGTTTAACGTGGATTCAGAACCACTAACAAACATTCATGCTACCTCCAGGATTTGACATAAGGCCAGTGGTTCCAAATGCCGTAATGGTAGCCCATTGGTCATCAGGCCATTACAAGACTGTTATAGAGACATTTGTTAAAAGTTTACATCAATTTATCTGTTTTTCTTATTCTAAAATTTTGAAATACATTCTACTTAATTTTGACAGTTCTAATATTTTACCTCTTATTTACTTTCTATTCCTTTCATGTAAATATAATCACTAAAACAATTTAAAATTATATTCGATTTACAAAAGTTATTTGCACATTAGAAAGATTCGTAAACTTGTAGAAAGGAAAAAAATTAAATTTAATTTTTTTAGAATTATACTTCCATCCCTACTATATGCTATAGCAGAAATAAAAGAAGAAAAAGTGACGCTTTCATTTATTTTGGGCACAAATTCTTTACTTTACATGTGGCTGAAAGATCCACAGTTACCACGTTTCAGAAGCATACCATAATAGGGGTATAATGATTATATATGATTTGTATAATTGTGCTCTTCAAAAAACTTTTATAAAGACAGATGTTATAAGGTTACATCTATTTATCCATTTTTCTTATTGAGTTATACTTACAATTTTGAAATACATTTAACTTGATTTCGACTGCTCTAATATATTCCCTGTTGTTAACTTTCTATTCCGCTTACGTAAAGGTAATTACAAAAATAATTTAAAATTATATTAGATTTGCAAGACTTTTGAATTTAGACCTGGAGCACATATTGGATTCAGAACAAATAACAATACATGCTACCTCAGAAGGGCCATTCGTAAATACAAAATAGGGAATTTGTTGTAAGTTTACATTTTATATTTACACCTAACATTTTTGAAATTTTACTTAAATTTGTATTTAAATAAGTGGCTGAAATTTTGTTGAACTTAAATAACAGGTAAAATATTAGAGCTCTTTACCTGTTATTTACTTTCTCTTCCTTTCATTAAAATGTAATTACTAATACAATTCAAAATTATGTTAGATTTACAAGAATTATTTGTATATTAGAAAAATTCGTAAATATATAAAAAAGAAAAATTATAAATTAATTTTTCTAGCATTATATTTCACTATTCCCTACTATTGCAGAAATAAAAGAAGAAAAAGTCACGCTTTCTTTTATTTTGGGCACAGATTCTTTACTTCACATGTGGCTGAAAGATCCGCAATTACCACGATCCGGCACCATACCAAAACGCATAATAAGTTAATCTCAACTCAGAATATCAAGTACTTCTAACCTCCACTCTTTACAAATTACAAGTACCATGACAACCAGCAAACCGAAGATCATTTACATCCCCTCTGCTTTACGGCAGAGTGCGTTCGTGATTTATTTCTTGCACTCTACTTCTTTTTTTTTCCACCATTTCTTTCTGCAGTCTCCAACAGTTTTATGGGGTAAGATTAACGTGAATGTCGAAGTCATTTTTGTCAATGACTTTCTCATTAAGACCGAAGCCCCCACGGTCCCGAAAAAGCCGAAAGAAATATGAAACAAAAGCATGAAGGAGATGTTGAGAAAAAAAAATACTACATCGCAGCGAGTTGAGGACGAAGAATTACACTGCATGTTCTTCTGCGAGGTAATGTCCAATATCGGGGTACAAAACCGAAACGCATTGTCTGGAAATGACTCCTAGAGAAGTTATATAGCTTGTTAAGTAATCGTTATTGATTTTGCAATAAAGTAACTTCTCCCCGGCAACGATGATTCGACAATACAAAAGGTGGAAAAAAATGCATCGGTTGGCTGTTACCGATTTAAGAGATGAAGTGACTCTAGTCAGGAAATTGACCAAGAAAAGAGTTAACGGGAGTTTAAAAGCCCTGGTGTAGATTGCACAGTCCGCGAACAAAACAAAGCCAATTTGCCATTTTTATTTGTCTTCAAAAATATTCTCGTGTTCCTTTTCAAATTTGTATTCTTTTATTCTTCAGAATAAAGATATAAAAGAGGAAGACAAGACTTTTCAGTGCCTAAGTGTTCTGTAATAATTGCAAAAATATCTGAAAAATACCACCAAATCAGCAAAGGATATTTTTTTTTCAATTCCTACAATTAGCTTGCACTCTCCCTATATATATTTTCATATATCTTGTTCAAACGTGTGTGCGAGAGAGAATTTTTTCTAACTTAAAAAAAATGAATGAAAACTATTTATAAAGGATTTTCTGCAATGTAGTGAAAAAAAAGTAGGAATTGACTTATTTTTTTTAATATTATTTGTTAAATTTTTATTCTTTAACTCTTCAGAAATTAGATATAAAAAGAAAGACGATAATTATCAGCGTCTAAAAGTTCTGCAATAGTTGTATAAAATCCATATCATACTATCAAATTAGCAAAGGATATTTTTTAAATATTTTTTTAAAATTGCGTTATTATAAATATTGCACTGTATGTATTACAATGTATTTGTTAATAACAAAGTAAATTCAGAATTTCTAAATACTTTTTGAAAATAGATTAAATATCTTGTAAAAATATACAATACCTTTTAACATCTTTTTATTCATAAACATGTTATTAATCCATCAAAAGTCTTTATTATTGCATCATGTTGTATAAGTAATAAGTAGAATTGCTCTGTAATTTAGTAGTATGAATGCACTATGCATCATGAAGTATGCTGATAACGATGCCAATGATTTTTTTAATTATTATTTCCAATGGCAAAACAATACAAAAAGAGAGGAAATACAGAATAAAACAGAAAATGTACACAAAAGAGTTCAACAAAGTTGATTGAAGTCATCCCTTAAGAGCTCTTTAGCTTGCCAGTATCTTTCCGTCCCGGATTCGCCATGATGTGCGAAGAAACGATGGATTTGTGGTCGGTTCATTAGTTCTGCCAAATCCCAAATAGGGTAGTTTGTTGTTCGAAAAGTATAATGCGATGTAGATGTTCATTATATAAGTTCCTTTTTATTGAGACAATCCACCAGCATTTTATTGCAATACATGGAGCAAATACAACCGGATGACAGTCAGAATAGAAGCCAGAACTCATGCCGAAAACTGTAGACCTCTTAGATGTACAGAACGTTGTCCAGGGTGTGCACCGCTAGGGGCTAGGTCTGTCATTGAAGAAATTGAAAAATTGACTCTGCAAAAAAAAAAAAAAAAAAAAGTTGTAAGAAATGTATTGTTTTACAGACATGCATAGTAAACATCAAAAATTCATTACCACTCTATACTGAACTATAATGAAATATAAAATTATGTCTAAACCAAAAGCAATTTTTTGCTGTTCACTATAAGATATGACATACCATTAAATTGACGACATATTTAATTATATATTTTAGGAAATGGAACTGATTTTTGTTAAATAAAGTATATGGAAATAGTTTTATTTATACTGCTAAAGTAAATATTTTATAAATTTGCATTTGAAATATCTACTAACAATTATACCTAGTTCTAGCATGGCATTACAAATGATTACTTTACGGTGTTTGAATATTCACAAGTTGCTCTAACTAGGTGCATTTTCGAATATATATATATTTGACCTCTGACCTTCGTATATGGCTTCGGAATCATTCGTGCACAACTCTTGCAAGCATCATTATATTTCGTATAATGATGTGGAAAACATCATTACATACGAGACACAAATAATTTATTCTAAACATTAAAATAAAAGAAAATAGACTGAGAAATATTTAGCCTCCATTTCAAGGATAAATCATACATATAAATATAATTTAACCTTAATTTTAAAATAAAATCAACACTTTGGTTATGGTTAAATTTAAAAAAAAAACAACGTAAAGAATAAAATTATTCTAAACATATGGATTCCCTTCTGCAATTGTACCAAAATGGCCAAATCACATTTATTGTTTCACCTTTATTCCAATACCTTTGTAAATGGTGCTCGAGAGAAAAATGCAGGCACGCGATTGAAATAAATAATCCATAGTCAATTTGGAAGAAACGATAAGCCAAACAAGGTGTGGTTAGCCATTTGTGCAATAGCGCAATGTAGCCATTTATATCGTCCACGTAGTACTCTCCGTAATCATTTTTATCCAATACGACAACTTGATCATAAGACAGTGCTAAAGATCACTATTGCTAAATGGAAATAGTACTATGTTGTGATTCTATTACAACACCAATGCAGTTATGACTACTTATTTCTATTATATTTATATTCCTTTAAACGTGATATTGGAGGGGTAATGTTTATACATGTATAAATATTTTCAAACAGTATTTATTTAACGGAAATAAAAGATTTTGTAAAATATATTGATAATAAAGTTTTCGCAAACTTTAACAACAATTTGTAATATTCAGATTTAAAAAATATATTCAAAATTAATTATAATCTGAAAATGAATAAAATGTTTATTCATAGTCATTTTACTTTAAATTGAATTGCATTTTTTTATGTATCGTTTACAATTTATAATTTATTAATTTATTATTATTATTATTATAATTATTATTATTAAACTTTAATTATATCAAAAAACTTATAAGAAAATAATTTAATATTAAAAAAAAGGAAATTCCTTATTAATTAATTTAATTTATTTCTCAACTCTATCCACACTTAGAATGTGAGGATTTTTTAATCTTTTAAATTAAACGACTCGTTAATAAAAGAACTCTTTTAATTAAGCGATGGATTTGAAGTAATATTTTAATGTCCTTCTTTTAAACAAATGTAGTATCACTAACATAGTTTGTGTCAAAATAATAGGAACGCTGAAATTTCTCTATATAAATATCTAATAAAATATCTCTTGTAAATAATTGCATAGTATTTTTATCCAACACGACAACTTGATCATAAGACAGTGCTAAAGATCACTATTGCTAAATGGAAATATTACAATGTTACGATTCTATTACAACACCACTTATGACTATTTATTTCTATGATATTTATATTCTTTTAAATATAGTGTTGGATGTGTAATGTTTATATATGTATAAATGTTTTCAAATAGTATTTATTTAAGGGAAATAAAATATTTTGCAAAATAAACTCATGTTTGTGAAAATTGCAACACCATGAAGGACTTACGCGAGAGAGCTGAAATTTTACGGAAATGCAAATTAGCGCATGATATGCAAATAATTAGAATTTCAAATCCGTAGCGCATGCGTATGCTGAGTAGCGTCCTCTGAACGGCGGATGGATCCGAATAAATAGACGGCTGTAGCGAGGCGTGTATGTTTATCTGCTAGTGGTAAACGTTAGCTCAATCGTTACTTATGCCTCTTTGACGAAAGAGAGCGAGATTTGAACAACTTACAGAGTTTGAACGGGGGAGAATCATCGGCCTTCGTGAAGCTGGATTGTCTTATCGTGCAGTAGCCGCTCGTGTGCAGCGTAACAGCAGCACAGTGGTCAATAGCTACAGGTGTTTCATTGCGTGCTTCATCAATTCGTAGACGTCTGCTGCAGCGTGGACTGTGCGGAAGGACTCCTTTATACAGGATCCCTCTCACGCTAAACCATCGCCGCGTGCAGCTACAATGGGCCGCTCAACATAGAGACTGGCGTGCTGATTGGCAGCATGTCGTGTTTTCTAACGAATCCCGCTTTAATTTGTGGTACCATGATGGCCGCATTCCTGTCAGCGCTATGCCGGTTAACGCCCCCTTCCAGAGTGCATTATCGAACGCCACAATGAACAAACACCCGGAGTTATGGTCTGGGGGGGCCATAGCATATCATGGATGATCTCAATTGCTAAGAATTACGGGCAACTGAACAGCAACCGGTACATCAGTGAAGTTCTACAGCCTCAAGCTGTTCCCTTCCTTCAAAGCTTGACAGGCGCTGTATTTCAACAGGACAATGCCCGATATCGCTAGGACTGTTCAATCCTTCTTTGCAACGCGGCACGTACAGCTTCTTCCTTGGCCTGCGTATTCCCCGGATATGTCGCCGATTGAACATGTGTGGGATTTCGTTGGTCGGCGTCTCGCTCGTGATCCTCGTCCTGTTGCTTCTGCAGACGAACTTTGGGTGCGCATACAAACAATATGGAATGCTCATCCCCAGGCAGACGTTCAAAATTTGTTTGACTCCATGCCACGTCGTGTAGCAGCACTTATTGCGGCGCATGGTGGCTAAACAAAATACTGATTCCGATCTCTTATTATTGTTTGTTTGCTTTGAACATTTAATCATTTATTTGTACCACTACCACTCAACTGTGTATTAAATTTCATTCAATTATGACGATTCCTTCATGGTGTTGCAATTTTCACAAACATGAGTTTATATTAATAAAAAAGTTTTCGCTACAACAACGGTTTTTGTTATATTCAAATTTAAACAATATATTTAAAATTAATTATAATTATTAATTCATTATTAATAACTATTTAATGAATGTAATATTTAATCATAATCATTTTACTTTATAAAATTTAATTATATATATACATATTTCATATATCGTTTTAAATTTATAAAACTAACATCCAAATTTAAGTAATATCAAAAAACGTATAAGAAAATAATTTAACATTAAAAAAAGGAAATATTTTTATAAAATAATTTAATTCTTTACTCAGTTCAATCCACACTTAAAATGAGATGCCCGTTTAAATATTTTAAATATAATGACTCTATTAATAGAAGTCATTTAATTAAGATATGTATTTGAAGTGTCCTTCTTTTAATTAAATGTAGGATCACTATTTCAAAACATATTTCCAAACAAAAGAACAATTATAATGAAATTTGTATAATATGTAACACGAATTAATCAATTAATTTTGATAAAAATATAAACTTAATTTTAATTTTCATAAATATTTATAATTTTTTTTTAATTATCTCAACAGCATTATTAAAAAAAAATTTCATTCATTTCAAAATATAAAACGTATGTTTTTAATTAAAAAAAAATAATAATCTAATTTTATATTTTATGCACTAGTTATTAAATCAGGATTTTATTCAAATAATTAAAAAACTGGAATGCTTTCGAAAGTTTAAATCATACCATTCTATTCAAGGGAATCTTCTAATGCGCAAACGATTTAGACAAACAACACCAGGCTTAAGTGATTTCAATACACACCGATTAGTGATTCGAAAATTGTCCTATAAATAAAGGTGGCATTATTGGATTCAATTAGATCTTCAAATGCTCAGCAGTTACTCCCTTGGAAAACCTTTGTTGAGTTTCGCTGTTAGAAAGAAATAAAGGAATGCAGAGAATTCCAAAGCTTTTCACAGCCATCCAAAAAAGTACAACAGCTGTCTTTGATTGGCAATTAAAAGGTCTGGAAAACTGGTATTGAAAGAACATGGTCCACGAAGTTTTCTCATTCAATTAATGCTGAGAATGCAGACTATTAATGAGGCTTTTGTTTCTGAATTTCACACATAAAAGCTTCATTATTTTGAAAATATCTCAAATTCCTCTTTTGGAATCAAGTTAAAAGGGGGATTTGGTGAGGCTTCATATTCTTTCAGACGAGGCGTAATCGATCCAGATTCGTTTTTAAATCAGTCTCTAAGAGACATTTCTTTTACTTAAAGGATTCTTTTAGTGCACGAATATAAAGTCTCAATGAATGAAATGAAAGTGTCTTAATTAATCATGGATTTGTAAATATATGGAGGGTTTATGGTGTTCTCCATTAAGAAACACTAAAATTAAATTATATCGTTTCAGTTTTAACTTACCCTTTTGGATTGCATTCAAACAATTATGAAAGTGTATATCTTAGTTTGAATTCAATTGTAAACTAAGAAACTTTCTAGTGGATGATTTAAATTTATGCTTTCTTTAAGAACTTCAGAAGATTATTTAGAAAAATTAACAATGCATTTACAAGTTATGAAGTGTAAAAAGAGTTTTCACAATTAAAATATGTCAATAGGATATCATTTATTTTTTTAAACCTTAAATCTGTGAATGATAGGAAATATTTGATTTGGTTTGTCGCTTTGCGGTCATTTTGTATACATTTTAGGCAAACTAAACCGGAACCTATGGTTTAAAATGAATTCCGAACCACAACTGCTACTACTACTACTACACCACAACACATCACATTACTGTGCCTAGAGCTGAGGTGCCCCTTTACAGTTTGGGAATGATGTGGGTGATAGAAGTTTGATTGGACTCGGTGACGCTATTACAGTCATATGAGATCGGGACTTACAGCTTAAAGTGGATTCCTAACTACTACAAACACTCATGTACCCGCCAGGATTCGAACCTGACCCTGCGCAAAGGTTGCTTGGGAAAGCCAGAGTGCTAGTAAATTTGCCATCATGTAGCAGGAAAATATTTTTCATGTAAAATATTTATATACAATTGTAGATTTTAGACTATTAATGCATTGCCTCAAACCCTTAAAATGTATTTTCAAATACACCCTAAATACTAAAACTAGGTTAATACATAATATAGATAATTTAAAAAACTAAACTTAAATTTTGAATTAAATTCCCTTTTTTTAGAAAACGTGTGTTCACCATAAAAATATATTAACACAGTGAGAAATTATTAGTAAATGGAATATTTTAAATGTGAATAAAATTATACAAACAATAGTTACAATTGAATATTTGTATCTGTTAAATGTTTCCTTACAATGCGTACACATGTAACCTTAATAAATTGGAGCAATTTATTAGAGGTATACATAAACTACAATTATTCTAAGCGCTACTTTCTAGTTTCAGCACGCATCAATGCTCCGTTTTAGAGTTTAAACTGATTATATATACTTCGTAGGAATACTACGCTAGTGAATAACGATTTTATGAGCACAGGTGCAGTTTCATGCAGTTATTGCCCGCTAGATAAATATAACGTGCTGTAAGTTTACTGGACGTCTATTCTGTAACAATAAGATTCTATTAATATAAATATCAATTGTGGATTTGTACTTAAAGCATTCAAAGTTATTTATAAATTAATAATTGTGTTGTTCTTTTAACTGAGGTCATTCACCACTAGAACATGAAATATGTGGGGCCTAAATGACTGAGTGTCTGGAGCTCGGTGCCACATGTTTCGGGATGTTCATGGATGTTTGTAGTGGTTCGGAATCTACTTTAAACCGAAGGTCCCTGTCTAACATGATCGTAGAGCATTGTCTTGAGGTTTAGTCAGTCTTCAGCCCTCGTGGTTCCTCGCTAAAATGAAGCTGAATATTACCCTTAGCAATGGCTCAGTCGTATGGGACGGGGTCTTCTGGACCTGGTGTAGGCTTTCCTGCACCATTGGGATTAGTAACAACAACTTCAGATATGTAGAAGATTCACAGTGAGCGTGGTTGTACCACGATAAGGTCTACCGACACCCACATTTTGTTACTACAATCCCTGCAAAGCAAATTCTTGGACCTGGGTGGGGATAAGTGGTTCGCACCCTCTTTGGATGCAATAGAACTTTATACCCACAAAATGCCCATCCCTGGCGTATTCAAGGATGATTTCAGTTCAGCATCAATTACTTTAGACATAGTTTCCTTAATTTAGAAACACAACAATGCTATCCATCTAAGCCACTGTGTTCCAATTAAAAAATAATTAACAGAAATAATATTTTTAAATTAATAATAAATAATTCATTATTAATTTAAAAATATTATTTCTGTTAATTATAATTTTATTCATAATTATTTTTAAATTATTAGAATTTCTTTCTAGAATTACAGAGAGTAACAGACCCTTTTTTTGTTTAAAAATTAAAAATTATATAAGTTTTCCATTAATTAAAAGAAAAAAAATTATCTATATATCCAATACTTTTATCAACGAATATAAAATATGTTTTCTTTATCAGATACAGAGATTTTTGTGTGTTTCTAATTTTAAAAAAAATAATTATAAAGAGATATATATTTTTTTTTACTTCAACAAGAAATTTGTATAAAACTGTATTATTCTAATTAAAATCAGTCAATTAATTTTAAAATTATAGTTTTGGAATAAACCATGAAAAAAGACATTAATTTCAAAAAATTTATTTTGTGTTAAACGCAATAGGGGGAGTTTGATACTTTGTAATTTGCTAAGCTGACGTTTATATTCACGATAATGTTATGAATAATGTTAATTTTTGCTCATAGGTTATTTGGCATCCAATCTTGTACCTATTCGGTGTCATCTATGCGTTGGATATAAAAGACCATGCGTGCCTTCAAGTCACTTTTATTCTTCTTTATTAACACACTGTTCCGTTCATAAATCAGCTATATTCTTAACTGCTTCAAATCATTAGTAAATATATTTATCCATGATATCGGAGTACTTCGTTAAATATGTTTGACTTGGATTCATCATCAACTGAACATAATATACACCTAACTTTTGATGAAGGTATCTTAAATATAATATTTTTTTTATTGATTTATGAGTTATATTCTAATTTTACCCTGTCTGCGTTTTTTTTCCATTTTTTTAATATATATGTTTATGGTTGGGCTTTATCGCTGTTGCAACTAAAATGCATTTCAGAGTTTTTATCAACATTTGAACTCATATATGATTAAAACCTTTGTTGGAAGAAACAATAATTGTTTCCATGTTTACCCTTTTTCTTCTTTTAATTCTATTAATAATATTAATGGTAAATTTAACATTATTTTAATAATAAATAATTAATGAACAGAAGATATTACGCCTTTTTTATTAGCAACAACAATACAAGAATCAGATAATTAAAATTGTCTTCTAATGTTTTAAAACCTTTTATTATCGATTTAACATTCTACTACAAAAAAATCAAACATTCATAGTAATCATGAAGCAATTTATATAGCTGTCACTTTAAATTAGTAAATGTAATTTATAAAATAAAGCAATCAAAACCCAATTTAGTATTGAACTTTGTGTATATCTGTCAGTTATTTCTGCAGTTATTTAACAGATGAATTTAAGATAGCTGAAATGATGAATGAAAATGATATTTCCAAACCCTAGGTTATCGCTGCGAAATTATATTCAATAACCTTCGTATACTTGTTGAGAGCTGGCAGGTGAGTTGATTTATAGTAGCAAATTCATGATTGACTGTGGGCAGTGATGTATAACGTAGATATTTCTCCTCCATATTACAGGGAGATTGATAAATTATGAAGTTTCAAGAAAGATAGTGATGAAGATAACGTTGTGCAGTTGCCTTTATACAGAATATATTGGTTAACAGAGTAAATATTTCCAATAAATTGTAAGCAGATTTACCAGTAGGCTTTTTTCAATGTGATAATTATATTTCTGTAATATGTTACTATTTATATATATCGCAAGGAAATGTTGTTTAATATAGAAATGTTTTTTTTTTATTTTATGTTGCACTTATTTTAAATCGAATTTTAAGTTCTAATAACTTTGTATGACACTTTTACATTCTGTAGAGGGATTGATTCGATGAATGTTTCGATTGATTTGATCGGTCGAATGATTTAACTGATTCGATTCGAAGAAAATGTGGTTTTGTATAGACATAATTTTTTTTTTCATTTCATGTTGCACTTACTCTAAATAGACTTTTAAATTCTAATAACTTTTTAGGACAATTTTACATTCTGTAGAGTGATTGATTCGATCTGTCGAATGATTCATTTGATTAGATTCGAAGAAAATGTGGTTTTGTATGGAAATTTTTTTTTCATTTCATGTTGCACTTATTCTAAATAGACTTTTAAATTCTAATAAATTCGTAGGACAATTTTACATTCTGTAGATGGGTTGATTCGATGAATGATTCCATTCGATGATTGATTCGATTTCAACAAAAAAATTTCTTTTGTGTTGTGCGCAATAGTGCCGGATTTTAATATATGACCAGAGATTTTAATATATGACCTCAAAAAGACTTTTTACATAACCTTGAGTTTAATGAACATTTCATATCATAAAAAACAGAAAGTTTTTAATAATTCCCCTTTATTATTATTATGTTATTACATTTTCTCATCTATATATGCATGTATATCAAGGACTTTAATATCAAATCTCTTCCAAAATTATTATATTCGAAATATAAGTATTTTTAGTTGTATTAATATTTGGCAGTGATATACCACGTAGATAATTCTCCTCCATATTACAGAGAGATTGATAAATTATGAAGTTTCAAGGAAGATGGTGATGAAGATAACGTTATGCTGTTGCCTTTATTCAGAATATTGTGGTTAACAGAGTAAATATTTCCAATAAATTGTAAGAAGATTTACCAGTAGGTTTTTTTCTTCAGTGTGAAAATGTGGTAATTGTATTACAATAATACATTACTATACATATTCCAAGATGTTTTAATATCGCAATTATTTCTTTTTCATTTGATTTTGCACTTTTAATAGACTTTGAATTATATAGGTTTTTGACTAATAAATTTGTATAACAATTTTACATTTTGTAGATGGATTGATCCGTAGAGTCTATGTCTAGAGTGTCTGTAGGTAATGTCTGACCTAATACAATTTGTTGTAATACAATTGAAAGCTTTTTAAATGACATGCGCGTTGAGTTTAATAAACTTTTTATATCATGAAAGGGAAAAAAGTTTTTAATAATTAAGCTTTATTATTATTATGCTATTACATTTTTCATCTACATATGCATGTATATCAAGAATATTAATAAACAATATCTTCTAAAATTTTAGAATTCTACGTATAAATATTTTTGGTTGTAGCCTTGTACTATGTCAACGGTTAAAAAAAATGAAAACTATCTATACAAGTTCCAGCTCATATCAAATGGAATGATTTAGCAAATATGACGTGATTGAAAAAAGTAAAATTACTGCGTGTGTAATTTGTAACAAAAAGCTTACTTCACAAAAATACAATGCAAAAAGACTATGAATTGCTGCATTCAAATCTTTGCTATCTCAACAGATGAAGAATTGAGGAAATATCGGTATTCACATATTTTATAATGAATGTGAAAATATACAAATAATATACTTTTATTTTTATGAAGTTCAATCTGATGTCCTTTTGTTGAATTATTGTATTAAATCTTGAATTCCAAACTAAAATATCTTTTCTTGAAATAAAAAAGCTAATTTTGTTCAAACTTCTTCTCCATGATATTCCAGAGCCCAATGTTTTGAGATACTACTAATGAAGTACTTGTTTGAAAACTCTAAATACACAGTAATCCATATGAAACACATCGGGGACTTTGATAGGATGTATTTAAACGTAAAAGTCTCAATTCGGGCTTCAGTTTTCTTTTCAAACTATAGACCAGTATGTATAGAAGTTATCTGCCAGAAGGCACATGACCTTGGCCCACCATATGGCTGTTGTGCCAATGAAGAAGAAAAAGAAGGTTTAGAAGTTTGACTAGTAACCTTATCCTAATGGAACTTAAAACAGTTAAGATTGTTTGGGTAAAGTGATGGGAAATTTTCCTTGAAAATAGGTGTTAAAACATATTTCTGATAGTAATCAAAGTTAATTTTGACATTTTTTAAAAGGCTTCTTTTAAGTTTTCTTAAAACTTTTAGCAGAACTACCCTTATTTCCTCTGAAACGACTTTTTATGTCTTTTCTCTCCTTTTTCGGTAGTAAATCGATCATTTTCTATCGTAATCAAACAAATCTTTAGAAACCTCATCAATTGTAACTACATATTTCCTTTTTCTACATAGTAAATAATTTTCATTGTATCTGCAGATATTTACAATAGTTTTTACAGTTTACATTTAATAGTTTTATTGCATTTTCACTGCATCTGCAGACAGTCTTATACCGAGAAAAATGTTTTGGCGATAGCCTGTAAAAATAAGTTATTTTTTGTTTCTTTCTTTTGATTAATTTTAAATCAGAAATTATTAATTTGTTTACAGTTCCTGCAAACCAAAAAAAATGTAGAGAAGTTAAAAGATTTTGCGATAGTTCTTTGGGGGATTGTAGTTTTCTTTAAAACATGAGATACGAGTTTAAATGTAATAAAAGATGTACATACCTTCGTTGGTTTTTTTTTTAAATCTTTTTCCCTGTCAAATGTAAATATTGACTCTTCTTTATTTTTTTATTAATTATATCTTGTTTTACGTGTAGAAATATTAAAACCATGCTTTTAAAATGTTTTTAAATAATTGTACAAGAATATTTATCTTCGCAATGTGCACACATTAATCATTAGATCCATTGTTTATTATTCAGCTACCTTTTAAAGCAAAGAAAAATTTTAATGTTAAAAACAATAATCAAACACTGTTCCGAATTGATATCTTTCAATTTTTTTTTTATTCTTTTAAATTTAATTCATGGAGAAAGAGAAAATGTTTACAAAAATATTTGAAAATCTTGTGTATTTTTTTACATAAGAAAAATTCTCAAACCATTGTTTTAAAAACATTTTGATTCCAAAAAATAACATTATAATTGTTTGTTTACAAGCAGTGTAGCTCATTGTTTGCTATGGAAAACCTCTTTCATACTGAGAATTAGCAAAACAGGCAGTTTTAGAATATATCGACATTTGTTTCCAGATTATAAACGACACGATTTGATTATAAAGTCCATAAATAAGTTACGAATAAGTCGAAATACACTTAAAGATCGAGTAAAAGAATTAGAAATATATAATTCTTCGCAGATAGAAAACGGCTTAAATTTTGCTAAAGTTTGAAGCAGAATTTTGATTGCTTTAGATGATAATGATGTAAATGAAAATGCATAACTAGCAGTTTTTATCCGTTATAAATCATCTAACATAATGAATGCAGTACTAATGGAAATGAGAACTTTGAAATGTTAGTTTAATGGTCTTGATATTTTTGAAGAATTTGATGATGAATTTAATGAAATAGATATTAACCTACAGAAATAATTTCTACAAATAATTTCTAATAACTAATATAAAAATTAATAACTGATAATTGCTTTTGGACGATTGTGCACTCAATATGGAGGAGGAAAATCAATGATTTTATTCAGCTGCTAATACAAAATATTAGACATACTCTGATGAATTTCATTGTATAATATAACAGTAAGTTCTATACGCGTAGAAATGTTTCAAAACATTTTGAAATGCAATACCAGTCGTTATAAAAGTCATTATTTTATTTGCTCAAGAGGTCTTAATAAATGGGAATTTACACAATTATTCGTGAAATTTTATTACCTATATTCTGGAGTATCATCATTAGTTTGTAAAATCATTCATTAGTTTGTCAATATATTAAAAGAAAACTCCTCTTGAATAAAAAAACAATAGTTATGAAGAATTTTCAAATGATTTAATGTTCTTGTATTACATCGAGTAAAATTGCGATGAAATGAATAATAAACTTCGTGGAAATGAGAAATTTTTATTAAGGATATTTGAAAATATTAAAATATATACAATGAAACTCGACACCTTCACTTCACAATTAAAGAAACATTTTCAAAGCAATGAGTTAAAAATACTCTTGACATTTAAGAAAATATAATTAAAAAATGTTTAATCATTATATAGGAAATAAAACAAGCTTTTCAGGAGTTTTTAATCAATTTAAAAGTTTGGAAAACATATTATATTTTATTTTTATATCAATTCTAAACGGATTTTTAAACAATCGAATTTATATGAATCGGTATCCATGATTTAGAAATGGTGTTACTTGAATTTACAGGCAGCATATTATGAAAAAATAAATTTTAAAATTTGATTCCTGTAGCAGAAGAAAATAAAAAATATAATAATATAGAAAATAAATAATATAGATAATAATGATTCAACCCAAAAGATTTACAACATATTTTTACCAAACAATTTTATTTCAATGAAGAAACTTGATAATGAACTTTTAACGATGTCTGGGTCCCCCTATTCAATGTGAAATATTGTTTCCATCCATGAATTTTGCAAAAACAACCAATATAAATAAACTGGAATAAGAATTGTATGAAAAATGCTTTAAATTAATGAATGCTGAATATGAAACATATATTTTGAAACTAACTGAAATTAAAGAAAAATAGAATTCACGTTAAATATACTTTGATGAACTTTATTATGAATATACATATCTGTAACTATGTTCATTAAGGGATTTTCCATAATGTCTCTGTGTTTCCTTATTTACTTATTTCTGTCTTATTCAAATAGTGCAAAGTTGCCAATGGCATGTTGTGATCTGGCGAGTATCTTAATAATATTTTCCCATTGTTGTCAATTTTTGAAATAGACCTTTAGTTTTTGCTCTTAACTTGTAGAATTAAAAGTTTTAAAGCAAAAAATAATTTCACTTAAAAACTTTTTAAAGTGAAATTCTCCACCTCCAAAAAACAGATTGACTCTCGAGTTTTTCTGTTCACAAATTTTCGTTGCTAACAAATTATTGGCACCCCTTTTTCCCACCATACACCTCTTTTCAAGTGCTACCACTGACTTCGTAGCCCACGGGTTAATATTAAAAAAAAATCAACAAAATTTGACCCACTTTTTAAAATGTTACAGCCATCAAAGACTTATAGAATAAATAAAAGAGATTACTTAGATAATAATTTAGAATATTTTTCCACTAACTTATTTACATGAAATAAGTTTCAGATGGCAATAAATCTCTTTTCAAGTGCATTACGGAATATGTAGTCCTTATTGTGAGTTTCTCATAAAAACCAATTATAACAAAGTTTTATATAATTTTTGTTACTTACGAAATCAATGCTATATGTTTGCCATGTTTCTAGGACATACATGATTTGGTAGAAAGTGCGTCGTGCTCACGCGCTGTAATGTGTTCTGTTTCAAAGTGAATAAATATCGAACTGAAAACTATTGCGTCTACAGCAAGGATGGGCACGGTAAATAAATAGGCCATAAAGTCATTTCGTTAAGACACAGATGGTGGTTGCGAAAACATCAGATGTCCATCATTAGTGATAAGTTCCAAAATATGAATAGAATGTAGTAACTTCATTTTTGCTGCTTCCAGTCCATATGTGTAGTGGCAATTTGCCATTTATTTCAGCCAATTATTTATTATTAATTATAAAATAAATGCCATTTTTAGAAACATATACCTAAAAGACTTAATCCTCAAATTATATTTATTCTATAGTATTACTTAAAATTTCCAAACCAATTTATCATTTCATATTAAAAAATTAAAGCTTTTGACTGTACCCTTTATTGAAAAAAGAAACGATATCCAAAGTCGGCAAATTATGTTGTTTTAATAATTTCGATAAAGTTTTCTTCAATTTTCCAATAAGGATCTTTAATCCGCTTAGAAATTTAAATGGGGCTTTCTGAATGTTATTGGAATAGCATTAATGACGATTATTTTCAAATTTAATCATTCCTTTTAAATCCTTCGAAAAATTGAAATATTTAGTAAATTATTCTTATTTATTTCTGCATTTATCAGAATAATATTGATAAAGAATGAAGTTTATTTCAAATGATTAACTTAATTGGTTTATTATCTATTTGAAATATTTGAATTGAAATAAGTATCCTATTATATTCAGAACATTAAATTTTTTTTCATTGGCAAACGTGGTTTAAAATTATTTAAAATAAACTCTTAATTTAAATTGAAATAAAACAGCTTAAATTATTATTGCTCTCTGAATATATGACCTACAATGTTATTTTTAATAAATATTTGTAATAGCTGAAATAATTTTAATTTTTCATACCTCTGCTACTATATATGCTAAAATAAAATGATCATTGCCTTTATTTAACATTATTTAAATTTTTGTTACCGATTACAAATTTTTCGAGTTTTATTTGACCAGTAAAAAATTTAAAGCCTAATTTATCGCTTTTTTCAAGACTACTGCAGCAGTAAAAATTAATGTAGTCTTTGAAAAAAAATATTATAAGAATGATGCAAATAATAATGTAGTATATAATACAATTAAAAAAAAGGATTTCGGATTTTTTATTTTATTTTATTATTATATTTTTTTTGTTTTACATTACATGAAACTGAAATAATTTATATTTTTCCTAAACAACAAATTATTCCATAATTATTATATCAAGAACAAATTATTATAACCATATTATTATAATTTATATTATTATTATAATTATAACGATGACTATTTTACTTGTACATCATGAATCCATAATGTTATTTTTCATTTTAGTTTTGAATTTTTTTTCCAGCTTCTATAAGCTTTATGTATAATTATTTTGTACAAAAATTTCCATTTTTCTTTGGGATATTTCGAAATTTTTAAGTTAAAATTCTAATAATTTTTATTTATTTCAGTTTTAAAAAAATATAAATATATTTTATAACCAAATAAAAGGCTTATTCAGTGATGTAAGGCTCACTAGTGGCACAACACTAGTACACTAGTGCTAATACCAGTACACTGTTACCAATACTTGTACTCTAGTACACAGTGCATAATATATAGTACACTATCTGGAAGAAAGTGACGGGACACCCCTCGAAAAGTAGAAAAATCGACAATACAGCTGACACATGCGCAATAATAGGTATCACGTGTCAGCCATATCCTATAAATACTCTGTGGAGTCGAATAGAGTTGTTTTTTTCAAGATGCCGCCACGGGAAGAGTTGTCTGAGTTCGAGAAAGGTGTGTTGGTTGGATTGCATCTTGCCAAGGTGTCATTAGGGAGGCCCTACCTCCTATTAATTTTAATAAATATGGGTTTATGTCGTTGTAGTGTCGTTTCCCGTCACTTTCTTCCACATAGTGTATAATACAATATACACTACATTATATAATACCAAACTTAAGTATACTAATATCCAATCTCTAGAACCAATATTAGTACAATAATATTAAATACTAGTACACTAGTACTCACTACTATACTAGTAGACTAATATTCAATATTATTATAGTATCCAATACTATAAACTAGTACCCAATACTAACACTAGTATTCAATATATTAGCAACTAATACTAGTACACTTGTATTTAGCACTAGTTAAAGTACTGTGAGGTTCTATTATACCTAGTGGAAGAAGTTAATGTCAGTTCTTTGAAAATTATAGTAGAAAATTGTGACAAAACGCCTTGCATCAAGAGCCTGATGGTAGCTACTCCTAAAATATATGCCGGGGTGGATTACTTAATTGTCTTTCATGCATGCATGCATAACAATCCCCGCCCCCTTATTTTGCACGCTGAATAACAAAGAATACGCTATTCTTCTGTCGTAAAGACACAAATGATGAAATTTGAAATGCTTATACTCAGCCAGTATTAAAAATAATTAACCAACGTCAATTTAGAAATCTATACTTTTCTTAACAAAAGCAGTTCTAAATTTTCTTGACACACTGTTTTAAAATCAATTTAATATGACTATTCTTAGGCATATTAAGAAAAATATTAAAGTAAAACAACTTCATCATATTTTGAACAGAAATGTATACACTAAATCGTTACGTAAGAGATAAAATTTAACTTCTTCAAGATCTAGATGTTGGAAAAGTTCTCCAGAAAAAATCCAGTAACTGAAACAATCTTCTGCAAACTTGAAAGATAATCTCTAGATATTTTTTTTAAAAATTGTTTTACGATATTAACTGTGCCTTCACATTTTTCAAATAAGGGACTGCAATGCATCCCTCAACCAGAAACCAAATTTTAAGATGAATTTTGTTCTACTAAAGAGCCTCGAGTCAAACGCCAATCTCATAAATGAATAACTTGAAGCAAATTTGGTTGTATTTAATTAAATATGCAAGTATAACAATGTATGTTATTTCTTTTCACTATTTTCAGATAGAAAATATATCTTTCTATGGTTATACAGCATTTTACCATTCACGTCATGCAACTTTACAAACACAATTCCAGTCACACTGACTCTACGCCAACTCCAACGTTTAACGCAGCTTAAAAGAAAACGCAAATAAGTTCTGAAAACGTTGCACTTTAGTCAATTTCCTCCTCAGTCGAGCAATATCCGCGCTTATAATGGACAATAAACCCGATTTGAAATGATTCAAATTTCCAACAAGCGACGAATACAAATACATCGATCATCAACGAAGTTCCCGGAAAATGTTCAAAGTAACATTTTCAATAGCTTACTAGTGTAATATTAGTACTAGCATACTTACTAGCTATTAGTATACTTACTAATATTAGTACACTAGTACTCAAAACTTGTACATTAGAATACAATATTATATAGTAAGCAATAATGGTACACTAGTATGCAATACTATACACTGGTACACACTACTAGTACATCGGTATCTAATACTATACACTAGTACACAATACTAGTACATTGGTATCCAATACTATACACTAGTACACAATAGTACACTATTATACAATACTATACACTAGCACACAATAGTACACTATTATCCAATATTGTACATTAATGTTCAATAATATGCACTAGCACGCAATACTGTACATTAGTGTCCAATACTATGCACGAGTACGCAATACAAGTACACTAGTATTCAATACATTGATATCCAATTTAATACACTGACACCCAATGCTAGTACACTTGTATCCAATACTAGAACATTGTTACCCTAGCACACTAGTATACAATATATAAATACCTAATTCAATGCGCCACTACCCAATACTAGTATACTTGTATCCAATACCAGTACATTATTATCATTAGTACACTTGTATCCAATACTAGTACACTGTTACCCTAGCACACTAGTATACATTACATAAATACCTAATTCAATGCGTCGGTACCCAATACTATTATACTTGTATACAATACCCGTATACTATTACCCCTAGTACACTAATACCAATGTTAGTATACACTAGTACCTAATATTAGAACACGTATTCCCTACTAGTAACCAATTATCCAGTCTTAGATCATGTATCCAATTCTAGTACATTAATATCCATCTTAATACATATCCAATGCTAATATATTCAAGTAGATATAAAAAAATAATAGTATACGTTATTTCTTTTTAACTAAAGCCTTACGCGTATTTTTCAGATGCTTAGAAAAATGATCTTTGTATTGTTATACAGCATTTCACCATTCACGTCATGCAACTTTACAAATGCAATTCCGGTCACACGGACTCTCCGCCAACTCCAACGTTTAACGCAGCTTAAAAGAAAACGCAAATAAGTTCAGAAACCGTTGCACTTAGTCAATTTCTTCCTCAGTCAAGCAATATCCGCGCTTATAATGGACAATAAACCCGATTTGAAATGATGCAAATAACCAACAAAGCGATTAATACGAACACATCGATCGCCAACGAAGTCCCTACAAAGCGTTCAAAGCAACATGTTCAATGGCTCACTAGTGGCGCAATACTAGTACACTAGTACCCAAAATGTGTACATTAAATACATCACTATAAAGTACCCAGTACTAGTAAACTATTACCCAAATCTTAGTCAATCACACCAGTCAAATTACACATTAGTCACACTTAATCAAATCACACTAGTGCACTACTATCCAATACTAATGCACTAGTATACAATACGATATAGTACCCAATACTAGCACACTAGTATCAATACTATACACTGGTATCCAATACTATACACTGGTATCCAAATACTAGTACACTAGTATCACTATGCAACACAATACACTACTATCCAATACTGTGCACTATTCAACATAATACACTAGTACGCAATACTAGTACATTAGTATGCAATACATTAGTACCCAATTAAATACATTGGTACCCATTACTAGTACACTAGTACCCCAGAACACTAGTATACGATATTGGAACAAGTATTCCATACTAGTAACCAAGTATACAATATTAGCACAGGTATTCATACTAGTACACATCTAATATTATAGCAAGTATCCAATACTGGTACACATCAAATATTAGAGCATGCATCCAATACTAGTACTAGTACAATACTATCCAATACTAGTACCAATATTAGAGCTAGTATTCAATATTAGTACACATATCCAATACTAGTGTACTGAAGTAGATATAAAAATATAATAATATACTTTATTTCTTTTTTTATTTTTCAGATGCCTAGAAAATTTATCTTTCTATTGTTATACAGCATTTTACCATTCACGTCATGCAAACTTTGCAAATACAATTCCGGTCACACGGACTCTCCGCCAAGTCCAACGCTTAACGCTGCTTAAAAGAAAACGCAAATAAGTTCCGAAAACGTTGCACTTTAGTCAATTTCCTCCTCAGTCAAGCAATATCCGCGCTTATAATGGACAATAAACCCGATTTGAAATGATGCAAATTTCCAACAAAGCGACGAATACAAATACATCGATCGCCAACGAAGTCCCTAGAAAGCGTTCAAAGTAACATTTTCCTTTTCTTTCAAAACCGTTTTAATCCGGCGCCAAGAACAAAAGAGAATAATAATAACCAAAAAAAGTAAAAAAAATAAATAAAATAAAATAAAAATACCGAATAAAAGAGAAAAAGAAAAAAAAAAAAAGTTTCCCTCGAAATTTTCTGTCCATTGATTTTCGCGAAGTTCTCTTTTCCCTCACTAGATGGCGACACCCATTATTTGAGTTGAAGTGAGGTGTCGGAGTTCTGCTTTCCACAGAATGGCCCGATAGTCCGTTACTAGCTCTCACTTTATCCGCGAGTTCTCCCCATATGCGGTCGCAGTTAAGAACTTGCTCCGATCGTGAACGGGACTCAAACAGGAGCTCAGATTTTTAAAAGCGCAACTGGAAAAACTGATGTTATCTCCATGTAAGACGTCCGACACAGTAACTTAGGTTTTTGTTTTCTTGGAACTGAAAGAAGAGAAATCTTATCTCTTTAAATTTTCTGTGGACTATTCTACTGAAAAAGGAACAACTTCTGTTGAAAAAATAAAGGTAAGAATGGCCCGACGAAACAGTGTAGTTAGATTGCTTTTAGTGAAATTATTTTTTAGCCATTATTTTTCTATGAGAATTCTTTTTCAAGAAACACCATTTTAATTGGATAGAAAATATTTTCATGTACGAATATTTGTAGTACATAAATATATAAATATGAACATTTTTTAACCAGATCGGTATTGTTTCATAATACCATTAATATGAATAATTCTTACTTTTTAAACTTAAGAATGAAATATAATAAATAATTAAAATTAAGGAAACATGTTTTGAAAATTATAAAAAAAAAAAAAAAAAAAATACTACGTTAAAGTAAGGGATACCGAACAAGTATAAATAGCGGAATTTATTATACATATATATTGATGAATATATATATGTACGAACATTTTTTAACCAGATCGTTACATGATAGATCACATATTAGTAATAATTTATACTTTTTAAACTTAGGAATAAAATATAATAAATAATCAAAATTAAGAAAAGACGTTTTAAAAATTATAAATTATAAAAAAACAATACTTATATTGAAGTAAATGACGCCGAAAAAATATAAATAACGCAATTTATTATACATATATAAATATGAAAATTTTTAACTAGATCGTTTCGTAATAGATCGCATATTAGCACGAATAATTTACACTTTCTAAACTTAAGACTGAAATATAATAAATAATTAAAATTAACGAAACACGTTTTTAAAATTATAAATAAAAAAATAATACTTATATAGAAGTAAATACTTCGAAAAAGTATAAATAACACAATTTATCATACATATATTAGTATGAACATTTTTTTAACCAGAAGCTTCATAATAGATAACATATTAATATGGATAATTTATACTTTTTAAACTTAGGAGTGCAATATTATAAACAATTAAAATTAAGAAAACATGTTTTGGAAATTATAAATAAATTTTAAAAAATATGTACGTTTAAAGCAAGTGATACCGAAAAGTATAACTAAAGCAATTTATTAGACAGAAGGGAGACACAAGGACATATATATGAGACGAAAATTATTTTTTTTTAAAAACAATTTATACTTTATAAACTTAGGAATGAAATGTAATAAATAATTAAAATTAAGAAAACACGTTTTGGAAATTATAAATAGAATCGCTGAAATTATTTTTCAGCGATTATATTTTTCTAAGTATTTTTTTAAGTATAAAAATTCTTTTTTGAAAGACACCATCATATTAAATGGATAGAAAATAATTTTATGTTAAGATATTTGTAATATATAAATATATAAGTATGAACATTTTTCTAATCAGATCGTTTCACAGTCGATCGCATATTAGTAAGAATAATTTATAATTTTTAAACTTAGGAATGAAATATAATAAATAATTAAAGTTAAGAAAACACCTTTTTGAAAATAATAAATAAAATAAAAAATACTCATATTGAAGTAAGTGATGCCGAAAAGTATAACTAACGCGATTTATTATACAGAAAATAGATGCAATGACATATATGAGATAAAATTCCTTTTTTTTTCCAAGGCTAATAGTTTTATATTTTTTTTATTTTTCTAATGCGTTCATTTATACATGGTTTAAACTCGTAAAACTTACTACCGATTTGCTTTATATAAACTTATTTTACGATACAATTGTAAAAAATTGAGTTTCCCTAAATTAATAAAGTTTCAGTTCTTTATTATGTATCATTCAATTATTGAAAAAAAATATTAAATATTTCAAAAATATTTAAATAATGCAAATTAAAAAAAATAAATAAAACTATTTAATGAATCATTACGATATTTAGCTTTCTATTTAATAATAATAAAAAATAAATAATTAAAAAAAACACTGTTTAATCTTTTTTGCATATATTATGCTAACACATGTACAATAAATGTTTAAAAGGGAAGTTAAATATTTTCAAATAAAATATTAAAATAAATTAAAAAATTAATCTTGAAATCAAAATTTTATTCGAAAAATATTTTTAACCAAATATAGCTCTCATTTTTATAAGCGGCATCAATTTTTGGAGAAGGGGCAAAACGGGATAGAAAATGTCTGTTATTAATTATGTTTTCCCCACATTTAATTTAAAACAATTATTCTTTAAGAAATTTTCGAAAAATCGTTACGAATTTTTCTAACTTTTGAATTGGAATTTAACATTAACCACAATACATTAAATTACGCAAGATGTAGTAAAATACTATGAATTTTATCTAAAAGATATTTGTTGATATAGAAGTGATTTTTCTTTTGCAAAATCTTTCGGTAATGTATTATATAATGAGATAGATAATAAAGCAGTAATTTTTGAACTTTTAACCTTTTTATGATTCTGAAATGTTCCATGGTATAAATTTTATAAAGATTATGCCAGCGTCCGATGCTAAACATAAGAACGAACAAGTTGTTGCTTGTACTACAGTTATTACACATCGCCTTGAAAAATACAGAACACGACGCTCTAACATAACGGAGTCCACATCGATAGTCGGCCAATGTGGGGCAAAAATTTCGATAAGTGTTTTTAAAAAGATTATACCATTATGCAATTTTAAATCATGCTCGCTCGAGATTGTGCACAACTGTACTACACATAGCTTTTAAAATAAATAGATTCGATGAATATTACGAAAGGTAAAGAAATCTGTATCTATAGTAACTCAATAATAGTTGCAGATTTCGTCATACACAAAGTTTAAAAAATAATATATTAATGTATATTATTAAACATACTCGTTCTAATAAAGATTGTACAAAATCAGTAATATGCAATACGGTCACAACACATCGATTGGTATAATAAATAGACTCGATGGCTATTACAAAAGTGAATATCTATCTATAATCACCTAATACCAATTGCAGATTTTATCGCGCATGAAATTTAACAAAGATTGCATTAGTGTGCAATGTTAGACATAGTCGTTCTACTAGAGACGATGCATAAACAATATTATGTATTAAAGTCACTACATATCGTTTGGATAAATAACTAAACTCACTGGCTAATACAAAAGAGAATGTGTATCGATAGCAGTTGTAGATTTTATCACGCATAAAGATTAAAAAAAAGGTTATATTAATGCACAATATTAAACATATTCGTTCTACCAGAGACTGTGGACAAACAATAGTATGTATTACAGTCACTATATATCGCTTGGGTAAATAAATAGTGGCAATGGCTATTACAAAAGGGAATGTGTATTGATAGTCACTCAATGTCAGTTGCAGATTTCATAGCGTATAAAGTTTAAAAAAATTATATTAACGTACGATGTTTAACATTATCGTTCTAATAGAGAGGGTGCAAAAGTTGTAGCATGTATTACGATCACTACATATCTCTTGGGAAAATAAATAGACTCGATGACTAATACAAAAATGAATCTGTATCGATAGTCACTCCAAGCCAGTGCCAGTTACAGATTTCATCGCGCATAAAATTTAAAAAGATTGTATTTGAATACAATCTTAAACATACTCGTTCAACTAGAGATTTTGCATAAATAATAGCATGTATTACAGTCACTACACATAGCTCTGGAAAATAAATACGCTCGACGGCTGTTACAAAAGGAATTCTGTATCGATAGCCACTCAATGTCAATTACAGATACATCGCGCATAAAATTTAAATAAAAAGATTATATTAATGAGCAATGTTAAATATACTCGTTCAACTAGAGATTGTGCATAAACAGTAGCATGTATTATAGTCACCACACATTTCTTGTAAAAATAAATAGGTTCGATGACTAATATAAAAAAAAAAATCTGTAGCGATAGTCACTACATGCCAGTTGCAGATTTCATTGCGCATAAAGTCTAAAAAAATATTAAAATAATGCACTATGTGAAACATACTCGTTCTACTAGAGTTGTGTACAAGCAATAGCACGTATTACAGTTGCAACACATTGCTCAGGAAAATAAATAAGTTCTATGGCTCTTACAAAAGGGAATTTGTAACGATAGTCACTCAATGCCAGTTGCAGATTTATCCTCGCATAAATTTAATAAAGATTATATTAGTGTACAATATTAAACATACTCGTTCCGCTAGAGATTGCGCACAAACAGCAGCATGTTATTACATTAACTACACATCGCTTGTGAAAATACGGAAACTGTAATAGATAATAAGAAAAAAATCTATATCAACAGACACTACAACATTTTGGTTGCCCAAAATGCATTAGTTATTTCTACTTTACTAAATTTTTCAAGAAATTACTTTGACACATTAAAGCGGTATAACCATTTCAATTAAATATATATAAATATTCCATCCTGTATAGAATGTAACAATTTATAAAATTTAACAATTATTTTCAAACAAATAATTGAGCGAAACATGATATTAAACATATTTTTGAGTCTTCAACTAAAATTTTGATTTCGACTATAGATAAAAAAGTATTCAATTTGCTTTTTTTCTATAAAAAAGCATAGGACATCAAAAAATGTGATTAAATATTAATTTTTTCTTAATCGCTGAAAAATAAATTTTCATCTTCCCTATTATAAGCATTTATATTAAAATATGAATAAATTGCTTTTAAAAAATTTATTTGAGAATTTAAAATAAAAATTTCATTGGATTATTTTTGTTCTTAAAATTGATTCATATTTCACTGTAAAATATGAAATAAACTTCAAATGTATAAAATTGTAAAACGTTTTAATTAGATATGTAGTGTGGTGTTATATTTTAAAAAAGAGCTGTAAGAAAATAAATTATATTTAAATAATAGTGTGTTTTTCTAAACGTAAATTTATGCATAAAAATATAAGGAAAGTTTAATTCCACAAAAAATCTCAGCTTAATTTCATTTTAAATAATCCATTTTTTATGATTCTATTTTAAATTTCAAATGCATTTGCTGACGAAAATTAAATTTTATTTATGATGCTTTATAAAAATTTCCTTTTAATCTGTCATTAATTTGCCCTAAATATCGCATTTATTTAATCATATCAGTTTTATAGATCGTAACATAGCTATTTATTTGAAGAACGTTTTTTAAACAAATAAGTATAAAACAGTTTACATGCTTATATATATTTTGCATTTGTAAACAAAAATAAAAAAAAACATTTTTTTTTTTGTCAGTTTATTAATTCTACATATAATTAAATTTTATCTCCAATTATTAAGTAAAGTAACAATCCCAATAAAATGACGGAATTCTAGACACAGCATTTATAAATTGATGTTTTAAAAAATCTTATTGTTTTTTATTTAATTATTTACTATAATTCTGTGACATAAATTATAAATAAATAATAGTAAATATTTAATTTCATTCATAACTGATGTATAAATTAAATTTAGAATATATGTAGAAATTGTAATATTTACACCTATGATATCAATCGAACACTAACGTGAAAATCATGTTATACATGGTAATTCATAAAAATAAACAACTTTTTAAAAGTTTACCTTTAAAGTCGAAATATGTGGTTATAAGATGCGCTTTATTTTTTTTCTAAAATAACTGTTACCTAGAACATTCCCCATAGTTGACCATTTCATCGTCTTTCACCATAACGTATATCCACCAATATAACTCATAGATTTACCACTGTAAGGTAATTATTCAACCACTATACATCGACTATTGTAATACCAAATATATAGCACATTCAGCATTTCCAATAATGAATCTCTTGATATACAAGTATAGATATATAATTTCAACAATCCCCGTACCATTGTACCAGCAATATTATAAGACTGCAATCCTAAGGAGACAAATTGGTAATTTTCTTATTTTTCTCTGTTTAAATGTAAAAAAATTCTATCTACGGATTTATCTCGCTCGTAGCCGATACGACAGGAGTAGTCGATACTTTCTAAAGAGACAAATTGGGAATTTTCTTATTTTTCTCTGTTTAAATGTAAAAAATTCTATCTACGGATTTATCATGCTCGTAGCCGATACTACATGAGAAATTTCTGTATTTCTTTGATTGTTTGGATTTTAAATAAAGCTGCTTTTAAGAAATCCATAACTTTATCTATCATTCCGCATCACAATTAATCTTAACATGTTTACCTCTTTTGAAATAATATCAAAAATGTCAATAACAGAGACGTACAACGATAAAACAAAGTTACAAAATTTTATAAGAAAAAAATGATTTTACTGAAAAAAGGAAAGTAACACTCCGATAACTGAACCCATTTGGGAAATTTCAAAAATGTATAACTTTTTCAACTGAGTTTTCTAGGATATAAAACATAAAGGAACAGTTGTTTTACAAAGGAACAACATACAACTTAAGAATATCGAAAGCATGAAAAATATATACATTTGATATTTTAAAAAAGCTTTCTGTCCTTTTTTTTTCTCTGTTTTATACTTTTCTTGAATATGTTTAAATATAAAGAGTATATTTCGGAATACTGGTACTTTTGTATAAAATATAAAATATTTTGTAAAATTTTTTACAAGCTTCAGCAAAAATAAATTATTTAGTAACTCATGAAATTATTTGCATTTTTTAATATTTATATTAAACTAAATATTAAATATTAAAATGTTTTAATACTTTATATAAAATTTATTTATTTAATATAATATTTTAATAGTTTTAATTTCTGTATGATTAAAAAAGTATATAAAAGAAATAATTTTATAAAATTCATATATTAATCTGAAATATATTTGTAACTTTAAAATTAAGAGTCACTTTTATATACCTACGAATATATGTATTATATACATTCATAAAGAAAAAAATTAATGTAGTTTAAGCAAAATATAGATGTTTTAATTAGAAAATAATAATGATATTAATGAACATATATTAAGATATAATTTTAAGAATTAATATTAACTAAGGATTAATATTAATAAAATGTTTTATGTGTTACATAATTTTAGTCGATAAAAATTTGCTTTTTTTATTATCTTTAGCTAATATATTTATTATGAATTATTTATAAAAAATTTTTAAAGATTATTTTTTGAAATGCTTGAAACATTTAAGGTAGTTAATTTTTTTTATGCATTTAGTTTTTGTAATTCAAAATGCCTCTTTTTTATTAAATAAATATACAACTTGGAAAATAAAAAGAATCAGTAGTTTTAAATTTTAAAAGTATATTTAATTTTTTTTAACAAAATCATCAAATTAAGAAAATTATTAAAGTGAATTTAATTAGTTAGGAATTATTTTTTCTGTTATAAAGTGTTAGTTTTACTGGCACAAAAAATAGAATATCTAGATAAAATATAAGTTTAATAAATAATAATGAAAGGTGACAGAAAATTCATAAAATTATTGAAGATACGATATATATATATATAGTAACATATATTACATTGATTTCCGAAAGGAACAATCAGAAAAATTGTTATTACATAGCTAAAATTAGTAACTTTTCATAAAAGTTATGTAATATAAGTAAAAAATTAATTATTAATCAGAACAGGATATGCATATTTGTGAAGCAGTTATCATTTATTATAGTTGAATATAATTTATTATAGTATAGCATTATAATAGGTTTTAAAAGAGTCTAAAATTTCTAGAATTAGAAACATCATAGTGAAATTTCACGGTAATTATTTTTTTGATAACCGCTATTAGAAGTGGACCAATGTCTATTCAATAAACCAAGAAGGAAAGAATTTGCAACTTACTACAAATTGTGTAAAGAGCCATATTCAATACGAGAATGCATATCTAACAGAATCAATTTCAAGAAGGTACAGCCGAAGTTAGATTACCCCAGTTTGCATTTAATTGAAAAGAGGTAAAGAATTACTGCAACAAAACATCTAATATCCACTTTTGCACCTATTAGAAGTCTGATATCCAAATCATCTGTGTATAAAAGTCTTTAAGGAGAAAGTTTACATGCAAAAGTCCAACATTATGTGTACCCCTCACAGCACTCTAGTAAAAGGATATCTTTAAAGAAATAAAATATTTCTTTGAAGAAACTTATAGGTCTAGCGAAAGCCAAGATCATTGTTATTTTTTTTCCTAATTCAGCTGGAAAACACTTGTCTTTGACGCCTTATGGCAAGCGCTGCACCTACCGCACTTACTTAACACGACCTAGGAGTAACATACAGCTTGAAGGTAAGCCACGGACTCGGAGTAACACTATCCCCGCAACGCTCTACGATCATGTTAGACCGGGACCCACGGTATAAAGTTAATTCCGAACCACTACAAACATCCATAGGACCACCACGAACTCGAACCCGAAACAGAGCGTTTGCCACTCGGCCATCAGGCCCTAAGATCATTGTTATTATCCTAGTGATATGAATGAAAAAATCAGATTTTGTATTTATAATGAACATGTAAGGGCATTTATCTTATGGCTGTCTATCTTTTTACACTGTCCTCCATACCATTCCAAGAGCACCATTATATTTCAATTATATACAGACAACGTTCTTGATACAACTTTTCGTTTTTACATATATGCAGTTGCGGACTCGTCATTCAACCAAGACAATAATTCTAGGTGTGAAACATATATAATGGTGAAAATTTTCTTCGACAAGAGACTTACTTGTGCGTACGAGATGACCAACAAGTTAGCTGGACTTGAACTCAATTCCGCATATAGGGAGAATTAGTCGAATTAATGAATTCCTTGAAACCCTCCTCGATCTTCAAATTGCAATGAGAAAGCAACATAATTTTTGCAAAACGATTTATTCTTGTATAGCTAATAGTAATAATCACATTCCACACAAAGCTAGAATCAAACTTCAACACCTACAGTATGCGATTTGAGGTGTTCTCATTTTGAAAATTTTTGCGAAAAGAGTTCCAGAAATTGAAAGTTTTTTTTTAAGAAAATGAAAAACTAAAAGGAAACAGCTAGGATTATTTATCAATTATCTACCATTACTTTGTAATTACTAAATGTTATTTATCCCTGATTGCTTTCTTAGCATAGGAACCATCCGAGCAGTGAAACCATATCTACAGTAAACAAAGACTGATTGTATCATATTGATACATTTTGACTAGTGAATTTTAAATAAAGGATAGGTTTATATATATCAATGAGTTTTTTTTTTTTTTAATTTTTTAAAATAATTCTCTTAGGAAAAACAAAAACGAAAAAGCAACGAAGAAAACGAAACAACAAAAAGGAAACAGAAAAATTATTTATCATTTCTCTACCGTTACTTTGTAATTACTAAACGTTGCTTTGATATACTTGATTGCTTTCTTAGCATATAAACCATCCGAACAGTGAAACTATATCTACAGTAAACAAAGGACTTAAGATTGTATCATATTAATAAGTTTTGATGAGTGAATTTTAAACAAAAATGTTTATATATATCAATGAGTTTTTTTTTTTTTTTTTTTCAATTTTTCCTTTTTTTTAAATAATCATCTTTTCTTTTATTTGTAAAGCAATATTTGACTAACGACTTTGCCAAATTTTATTGAATTTCAATATATAAACATTTCACAAACATTTTCCTTCTGATTTTCTTTTATCTTTACACAACCAGTGTTTTATTCCATATGTTAAATATGTATGCAATTTGTTAAGTAGTATTCTATTCAATTTGCTAAGTTAAATTTTGTTGTCTTAAAAACTGACGTAAAATTATAGGTAAAGAAATATTTTGCCATTAAATACACCAATAGAATTCGCATGCCCTTATTTCATTTCCTCCTAAAATTGAGAAAAGTAATTTGTTTTACAAAATAAAAATTTCACGAAACTCAATTGTAAATATCCAATTACATTACCCTCTATACCATCCCCAGAGCATCATTACTTCTCAGTTATATATAGACACCATTTGATCCAACTGTTCGTTTTTACGTAGTTGCAGTTGATGACTCTTCATTCTACCAAGGCAATAATACTAGGCCACACATGTTTCTATTGGAGAAAATTTTCTTAGTCAAGAAACTTATTCGAGAGAGATGACCAACAAGTTAGCTGGACTTGAACTCAATTACGCATATAGGGAGAATTGGTTGAACTAAAAAGTTCTCTGAAACCCTCCTCGATCTTCAAATTGCAATGAGAAAGCAACATGAATTGTTAAAAATGATTTATACTTGTATAGGTACTAGAAGTAATTACACTCCATATTAAAG
The DNA here is from genome assembly GCA_021605075.1 of Caerostris darwini. NCBI lineage: Eukaryota > Metazoa > Arthropoda > Arachnida > Araneae > Araneidae > Caerostris > Caerostris darwini. Next base: position 115,738 of record BPLQ01011118.1, on the reverse strand, counting down.
ATGATCACACTTCAACAGCTATAGTATGTTATTTGAGGTTTCTCATTTTTGAAAAATTTTGTGAAAAGACTTCCAGAAATTGAAATCTATATTTTAAGAAAATGAAAAACGAAAAGGATTATATATCAATCATCTACCATTACTTTGTGATTACTAAACGTTGTTCATCCTTGATTGCTTTCTTAGCATATAAACCATCCGAACAGTGAACCATATCTACAGTAAACAAAGTACTTATGGTTGTATCATATTGATAAGTTTTGACGAGGGAATTTTAAAGATAAAAAAGGTTTCCAATTTTTACTTTTTTGAAACAATCATCTTTTATTTTATTTGTAAAGCAGTGTTTGATTAACGTCTTTTGCCAAATTTTATTGAATTTCAATGAATAAACATTTCACAATCCCTTTTTTTCTGATTTTCTTTTATCTTTATTCAATATGTTAAGTATGTATACAATTTGTTAAGTAGTATTCTATTCAATTTGTCAAGCTAAATTTTGTTGTCTTAAAAACTGACGTAAAATTATATGTGAAAAAATATTTTACCATTAAATTCACCGATAGAATCCACATGTCCTTATTTCATTTCCTCCTAAAATTGGGAAAAGTAATTTGTTTTACAAAATCAAAATTTCACGAAACTCAATTGAAAATATCCAATTACATCCATTTCGAAACAAAAGAAACAACAATGGTGCTTTATTTTTAAATATAGTAATCCCGGGAGGAACATTCTTTTTTCCAAGGGGTCCATCCAAAAAATTTTAAAGTAGATATTAGCGGAGACAAATGCTTCCTGAGAAAGATTTGAGTGCGGGTTAAAAATTTATTACCAACAAATGTTTGTTTTCTTCTGACAAATGTAAGTGTATTATTTATTTATCTGAATTATTAAAACGTGATGTTCGAAGTACTTTGAAATAACTTGTCTTTTTATTTGCTACTCTCTTTCTCTGGTCTTTTATTATTGTTTCATGTCTTCTTTATCTTGGGAATTAATTCTGTTTCTTGAAATTGTTTTGGAAAGCTATGAAGAAAATATAAATAAAAAAACATTTCTGTTAAAAAAAAAAGTAACTAAGGATTTTGGCTGTAAAAAATAAATTAACCAAACTTAAGAATAGGGAAGAGTTGAGGTACGATATTTTTTTTTTTTTATATTTTTTTTTATATATTTTTCTTTCTTTCTTTCTTTCTTTTTTTCTAATTCACTCCAAAAGTAAACTGAGGAAATGAAATACGCTCTACGTTTTCCTAAAAAGTTTCCTTTTTTTTTCCTTTAAAAATTTTTGTTTTCGTTTATAATTTTTGTCATATTTTTTCCTACTACCATCAGTCTTTTTCTATATAAATAAACTGAGAGGAGAAATTTCTGAAATAGAGAGAAAGAGAGAAAAAGGCATTTTTAAAGAATAGGACGTTGAATTATTAAATGCCACCTCAAGTAAAAAAAAAATACTTCACTTAGAGGAGAATTTGGAGAAAAGACTTTGAGAAATTGAAAGCCATCTTCTAAGAAAATGAAAGACAAAAAGGAAACAGAAAGGAAAAAACTTTTAGATTTATATATCTATGGGTTTTTCGCCAGTTTTTACTTTTTGAAAAAGAAATGGATCATCTCCTCCTTTTGAAGATAACCTCAAATGAAAGAAAATATTGAAACTTCAGTAGTTACTTTACGACTTCGTGATCTCAGGTTGTCCAATCGTATTGCTTTCTTCCAATAACAAATATTTGAAAGATTAGAATGCTAGTTTTACACTTTAATTAACTTCGATTCATCTGATATTATGCATTATTTCGATGCTTGACAGAATATTGATTATGTTATTAACTAGAGTGGCAAATAAATACTTTATTAATACTTAAACCTTCTGATAATAAAACTAAATTCCATGTTCTGCATCACGAATTGTCCTGTTACATTTAAGATGGAAATCGCATTTAATGAAACAATATTTTTCTGATGAATAATTAATTGTACCTTGTATAATTACTAAAGGTTTTACTAAGTTCAAAACATATAATTTTAGCATAAATGTCTTCTCTATATATTCTCAGTGTTTAAGGTATAGAAAATGAAAAATATGCCCGCCAACATAATAAAGTCGCCAATTCGCTTAAGATTCGCTCAATCAAAAGTTATAAATATGATGCAAACAAAAAGCAGTTAATTTCTGTAGATGTGTTTTTAATGCTTTGATAGTTTATATGCTGAGAAAGCAATCATAAATGAACAACTATTAGTATTTACTCTTCAAAACTTATCAATATACAATCACACGACAGTTTTTTTCTGTACATATTGTTTCCTTGCTAGGATAGTTTATTTGCTGAGAAAGCAATCATGAAAGAACAACTTTTAATACTACATATAGAGTAATGGCAGATAACGAGTGGATAGCAATAGAGTGTAATGTAATATTTGGTAGAATTACAATTTCTTTTTTTTTTCACCATTTTTAATAATAAACAGTTACATCCTCTAAAAATTCATAATGCTTTTGAAAAATTAAAATTGCTACTTTAAAAAGATTATGTTGTTGTTGATTGCAGCAAATAACTAGATTAACAAAAAAATACATCATTTCTATGAGAAAACTGTTGGTAACGATAACAACAAATATACATGTTTCAATATTAAAAAAAAGTTAATTGAGGAAAAAATATTTCTTATTGTGAAATTTATTCAATGGCAAAAGACATAACAATTAAGTTAATTTTACTTTACTTAAAAAGTAATGAAAATTCTGAAAATGAAGAAATTATAATTTTTTAATGAAATGTCCATGATATCTTTTGCTATTATGTTTTGTTAATATTATATTATTTATATATTTTTTGTTATTGTTATATTTTCTAGCAATTGAAAGTCTGCATAACTTATTAAGTAACTTATAATTTAATTTACTAAATCCTTTTAAAAAAATGGACAAGTAACATTCATTTGCTCCATTAATTTGTTTCAAATGCAAAAATAATAATTAAGATTTATACAGAAATATAAAAAAAAACATAATTTATAAATTCATTTTGGATACAAATGTCATTTTGTTTTATTTAAATTGAAACATATTTGCTACATATTAAGAAGAAAGAAAAATTTAATTAAAAACTGGATCATGATAATACAGATGCCACCCTTCGAGTTTGTTAATGCGGAGAAGAAAGGAAGTGAATTCAAAATCGCTGGCGTGAGATACGGAGATAAATGGAAAAATCGCTGAGAGATAACGAAAATAAGAACATTAAAATGCATGAGTGGAAAGTCGTCGAAGATTTCATAGTCCGATATTGAGTATGATAATGAAAATAAAAACCTTTTCCATTGAATGTTTCATGCATAAAAGTGTGTCACCAACCAATGTATCAGTAATGTACAAAATGCTAAACCAACAAAAAGTATTGATGAAATGCTTAATGATATAAAATGATTTTTAAATATTTAAATAATTTAGTCAATGTAATAAAATTTGAAAATGTTGTTAGGAAAGATTATTAATCATTAAAATAAAGAAATGTTTGTTCTTTAGAAGGAGAAAAGTGGACAATTTTTAATTGATAGTACATTTCTTTAGAAAATTATATTGCATACATATGTAATTCCTTTTTAAAATAGTGCACTAAGTTTTCCAAAAGTTTATCAGATTTTGTAAAAAAATTTATTTATTATTTTTTTAATCTGATATTTAAAACTAGTTTTTATTAAATCATCAGGAGAGCTTGAAGTTTTCTTAAGAATAAATATTTTAAATTTAATATCTTTAATGAAAAATGGTAAAATAAAATGAATTCATTATCCAATATTGTGTTCTTTAACAGTACAGAAATACGAAATTCGTACCGACAAATTAAATTAGAAATGTGATAAAAATTAAATTTGTTAATAAATATTCATTAATATTTGCATTTATTATATGACGATGTCGTTTCAATTTTATATTTAGCTACTTATCAAAAAGGTCAAACAAATAAAATGCAAGGAAGTTAGGGAACCTTAATTTTTTTCTCCAATTAATAATCACACCCGCAAGTCATAATTATAAATTTACCTTGAATAAATGTATTTCGTAGATAAATTATAAAAATTCAATTTATTTAATCTAATTACATAAAATTTCAAATATTATAAATTAAATGTGATTTTAATTAACTGGATAGTATAACTTTGAATAGAAATTAGCTATTAACAGAAAATCCTTATATTAATATGTAAATATTATTATTTTTTTTCATATAATATTTTGTAAAAATTGATAACATTATGTTTTATTTACTATAGTTTAAATTTTGTGAAGTAGCTGAATGTATTTTATGAAATCACAATGAGAACGGACTTGAATGCATAATACAATAGCTCATCCTACGCAATTGTATATCCATCAAATCTGGTCAATCACACATGTTCAGGTATACTACATTACTGTAGTGTGAATGAGTCTATTGGGGATAATAATTTCTCAGGAAATTATATGCATGGAAAATATTGCTTTAATCATAGACTGCACTCACGAAATCTCAATCTCCGATGTTCTTTACATGAGTATAATCTAATTTTCCAAAAAAATGTTCATGCATACTGTAATGAGATTTATTGATTAGAAAATTTAAATTTATAACAAAATAGATGAATGGAAAAAAAATGTGTTTGTTTAAATGTAACGTTTTATAATTATATAAAATGTCTTAACATTTTAGACGTTAAAATACGTTTGAGTTTGGTTTCTATTATCATGTAATATAATTTATTTTAGAGTTTAAAAATAAATGTTGGAGAAATTTCTAAAATGATTTGATTTTTTGACAAATTTTGTTATAAAGAATTACATTTTTTTGATGTTATACAAAAGTAAGGTAAATTATGAGACAAAAAGAAAAGAACATAATTATTGCCTATAATATAAAATGAGTATTTTAAACAAATATATTCAAAAATATGTATTTTTAACTGTTGTAGTAGTAATGGACAATGTAGTTGTTAAACAATTTAAAATTTTTATTTATCATAATTAAATGTATTTATCCTTAAAAATAGTGGTTTATAAATTTTAGAATATTTTACAAATTAATTAATAATTATGAATTGAAATAAGTGATTATTATGTTGTTATAACTATCAACACTAGCTTCACAATATAACAGTGTAAAGTTTGTATCTTGAACATAAATCTTTACAGTAATATAGCTTGCATATGTAATTAATTTATTGAGAAACAAAATTTTTTGTAAATATGTAGAATTTCAAGTAAATCTAATAAAATGTTTATTTTCCTAATTAAATAATGTTTGATTAGCAATTTTTTAAATAAAAAAATTATTAATTGTAAGAGATATAAACAATAACATTTTAAAAGATAAAAACATTGTAATATATATAAACAATAAATGCACATTGTACAATTTATTTGATAATTATATTGAAGGATTTTAGCAATTTTCTTAATAATGACTTAATTTAAATGCCGTGATAAAATAATGTTTATATTCTGATTTAATTTTCATTTAAACATATATTTGAAATCCATTATAGTAATAACAATTCATGTAAAGTAAGAGATTTTTGCTACTATGTGGTGTATGTTAATAGTATTTACTCCCAACAAACATAGTTGTACAACTGAACAAACAGTTATCCACTAAGAAATTAAGCCATACATGTTCGTGACATCCTTATCCTCATTGATAAATGAGATCAAAACTAAACTCTGTACTTCTCCCATCGAACTTGACAGAACAATTTAGATGACCTTTGATAAACAGTTGCTAAGGCAAATACACCCACTTGCGTTTATAACGATTGTCCATTGCAAATGCAACTTTTGGATAATGAGTTCTGCAATGGTGTGAGCAACTGTCAAATACAGATTCATCAGAATACATTAGAATATATTCATCAGCCATATTAGAATTCAATTAAACTCAAATATTTATGTAAATATGCAGAATTTGATGTAAATATAATAGAATGGTTATTTTCACAATTAAATAATGTGTGATTCCCAATTTCCAATTATTATAATTTTTAAATAAAACATTTGTTAATTGTAAGAGATATAAACAATAGCGTTGTAAGATATATAAACAATAACATTGTAAGAGATATAAACAATAACATTGTAAGAGATATAAACAATAAATGTATTTTGCACAATTTATTTAATATTAATATTAATTTTAAGAAATTTTTTAAATAATCTCTTAATTTAATTTTAATAATAATGCTTTACTTTTTAAACTCAGATATCCCATGGAGTCTAAAGCATTATATGCATATAATAAAATATGTATATGCTGATTTAAATTTAGTTTTAATAACTATTTGAAATACATTATATTGATAACAATTCATGTAAAGTAATAGATTCTTGCAACTATGTGGTATATTTTAATAGCATTTACTCCCAACAAACATTGTTGTACAATTGAACAAACAGTTATCCACTAAGAAATTAAACCATACATGTTCGTGACATCCTATCCTCCTTTATAAATGAGATCAAAATTAAACTCGGTATTTCTCCCATCGAACTTGGTCAAAACAATTTAGATGACTTTTGATAAACAGTTGCTAAAGCAAATACATCCACTTGCGTTTATAACGATTGTCCACTGCAAATGTTACTTTTGGATAATGAGTTCTGTAATGGTGTGAGCAACTGTCAAATGCAGATTCATCGAGCCATATTAGGAGGGAAGGGTGATCAGCTCAAGCAAATGGGGGATATCAAACAAATCATTTAATGTTCAGAGATTTAAAAGGAAAGACAAATATACTCTAATTGCAAATCAAATTACTTACGATGTTTATTGAGGAACACGTGTGTGTAGTTATAATTTTCTACTTAATTGTAGGTAAATATTTGACGTCTTGCTTAGTCAATTCTTTTGTGCTGATTTCTCAATCTTATCTATTCATTAAATCCTTTATTAGATAACATGGGAAAATCAGTATATCAGTAAGTTATATATCATTAATATAATTAATGTAATGGGAATCAGATGAAGAAATTTAAAATTATTTATTGTGGGTAATGAAAATGAATTACTTATTTTAATTATTTATTGAAAAAATTCTGTTAAAGTAAAAGTTATATATATTTAAAGCTGTATTTAAAAAGAGTTAAAAAAAAAGTATCAAAATTTTTTAATTATAATTTAGGTTGATCTCAAACGATGAATAGGAATTAAATAATTTATTTAAATTTTAAAACTATTATAAAAAACTTATTTTTTTTCTCTTAAAGTCATGAATTTCAAAAAAATCATTATTTATCTTACTTTTTTTTTCATTCTTTGTCAATTTTTTAAATTCCGATGTACTCCGGAAAAAAATATTTTAACAGTTTGTAATAATTTACTTTTTTATTGAATTAACAGATTAGTAAGAAAAAGTGTTTTACAGACTCAACTTATAAATATTTTGAAAGAGATCGAAATAAATTTTTCATTTTTATATTTATATCCATAGACAGAACTAGAAATTTTTTTTCGCTGAGAATGTTTTTTTTTTTGATCGTTTTACTTATTACGTACTTACTTATTTTTTACTTATTATTAACTTGTTACTTAATTATTTAAACCAGCTTCTTGAATTAATTTAAAGAAAAAAATTTAAATTTCTATTGCAAAATAATATGAATTTTAACAAAGAAGAATGTTAAAAATCACATGAAATATGTAAATTTTATGTGATAACACAAATAATATTCATCAATATATATATCACATATAGAAAGCAAAATGTCTTCTATGATTTACGTATTTTCATTTTATAATTAATTTGTTTAACTATTTTCTTAGTTTTCTAAAGTAATATTTACATATTACATATTTTAAAAATAATAAAAAAATAAATATATTAAGTAATTATAAAATTCTTTTTTTTTTGTAATACATGAACGACTTTATGTTTAAAATTATGATTATTTTTACTCTTTGTTTGATATTTTGCGTTCTTTAAAGTTTGGCACTGAAAACCATCAGACAGATTTTTTGCTTAATTAGACTGCTTTATGTCAGCCCTTTAATGATGACATATTTTTAAAATAGAACAATTTGTATATTGAGTAATTATAAAAAAAATTTATAATATATAAACAATTTTATGTCCAAAATTATGATTATTTGTACTTATTATTTGAGCTTATGCATACTTTTAAGTTTGACGTTGAAAACCATCAGATAAAGTTTTTGATTGTTTATACTCCAATATGGAGGATTTATTATTATTTATTTCTCGTATTTGTATGCATTATAAGATAAATATTTTACTTAGCATGCTCAGAAGAATTTGAAATAGTTTCTAACTTATCTACTCATTTGCCAAAGTAGTGAATTTCAATGCTCACTATCATTGGATATCGAGGTCTTGTCTAGTTACATTGGCCACGATTCGGGCTATTTTATAATATAGTTTAAAAAATTGCATTTCAATTGAAATGTAGTTTAGATTTTTTTTTTATTTGAGATATGATACATCTTTAAGCAGATGTTATTACTATTGGGCACTGAGGGATTTTCCACTAGATCATCCGAACCCCCCTTGCATGAAACCTTCGGATAAATACACATTACCCATTAAAGCAAACCACTGAATATTCCAGCTGGTAATTTAAGACTTCGTCCAGAAATTTCGAAAATGTGTCATTTCATTCAACGAGGCCTCTGGCATGTTTTGGTTTGAGATTAAATATTATGATAACTTCAATTACTTGAAGCTTAGAAATTAGCATTCACATTATGCGAAAACTGAATACCTTGTCCATTAACGCCTAAATCAGAGATATGCACATTAAAACGACAGGACGTTCCGCGGAATCACAGCGCGCTACCTGAGTCTCGTTAATTTGCAAGTTATGAAGTCCGCATGAATTCTCATCAGAAACTTTTGTAACTAACATTTAAATATGGTACACGTGTCCGTCCCTGGAGAGCATGAAATTTATTTGGGCATTTACATACATTACGTCCTTGAATAAAATATACATCGCGCGGAGAAATTGGTTTTAAACGTAGAGGGAAAATGGATAGTCTTAATGCAAAGATTATTAATGATATAGGTTTAGAATCTTGCTTCTGATTTTAATGGCATTTCGACTGTAGTATTTATTTAAGATATTATAAAGAAAGATTTTAAATAATGGCACCATACAAAAATTACTCTTTTGTACTGCAGTATTTTTTATAGTATTTTTAGTATATAAAATATACACGGGGCAGAGAAATTGGTTTTAAACGTAGAGGGAAAATGAATAGTGTTAATGCAAAGATTATTAATGATATAGGTTTAGAATCTTGCTTCTGATTTTAATGGCATTTCGACTGTAGTATTTATTTAAGATATTATAAAGAAAGATTTTAAATAATGGCACCATACAAAAATTACTCTTTTTGTACTGCAGTATTTTTATAGTATTTTTAGTATATAAAATATACACGGGGCAGAGAAATTGGTTTTAAACGTAGAGGGAAAATGAATAGTGTTAATGCAAAGATTATTAATGATATAGGTTTAGAATCTTGCTTCTGATTTTAATGGTATTTCGACTGTAGTATTTCTTTATGATATTATGAAGAAAGATTTTAAATAATGACACCATACAAAAATTACTTTTTTTGTACTGCAGTATTTTTATAGCATTTTTAGTATATAAAATATACATGGGGCAGAGGAATTGGTTTTAAACGTAGAGGGAAAATGAATAGTGTTAATGCAAAGATTATTAATGATATAGGTTTAGAATCTTGCTTCAGATTTTAATGGCATTTTGACTATAGTATTTCTTATGAAGAAATATATGCGTAGAAGATAGATTTTAAATAAGGCACGATACAAAAATTATTTTTTTTTCTGATTCTGATAGTATTTTTATAGTATTTTTTCATAGTATTTTTAGTATTTAAAATATACATCGAGCAGAGAAATTGGTTTTAAACGTAGAGGGAAAAGGGACATAATTGATTAATAATAGATATAATTGATATAATGGATATAATAGATTAATTCAAATTATTATTAATGATATAGGTTTAGAATCTTGATTCTAATTTTAATGGCATTTCGACTATAGTATTTCTTTAAGATATTATGAAGAAATATATGCGTAGAAGAAACAAGATTTTAAATAATGACACCATACAAAATTCCATTTTTGTGCTGCAGTATTTGTATAGTATTTTTATTATTTAAATTATTCATCGAGCATAGAAATTTTTTTAAATGTAGATTGAAAGTGGATAGTCTTAATGCAAAGATTATTAACGATATAATTTTAGAATCTTGTTTCCTTTTTAATAGCATTTTGACTATAGTATTTCTTTAAGATATTATGATGAAAAAAATATGCGTAGAAGAAAGACATTACAAAAATTACTTTTTTTGTATTGTAGTATTTTTAAAGTATTTTGTTATAGGATTTTTAGTAATTCTTTTGTATTGTATTGTATTGTATTACAAATTACTTATTTTAATCTAGTTTTATAAAAATATATTTTAGTATTGGCTGAAATAAGATTTCGTCGTATCTACTTGCTGAAAAAAATTTAATTTAATTGTTTTTATTCTAGAATTATTTTTATCAAAGAAAGGTTACTATGAACAATTGAAATATTTAATAAGCATATATTTAAAAAAAAGTTACGGAATCATATTTACATAGAAATTAAAATATTATTTCAGAAATTGTATTTAATTCGTTATATTATTCATAATTGTATAAAACTAAAAAAATAATCCTTATAATTAAACGAGAAATATATCCATTCCTATTTACATTATAATTTTAATCTTAAGCAAAAATACCTTGTACATTTTTTCTATTAAAAAGAAGTATTTACAATAATATTTTTTTTTATTTTAAATAAAAATACATTATACTTATTTTCAGTGTATCTTTAATTTGTGAAATAAATCCATGATATATTTTTATTTTATTTTAAATAAAAATGCATCATATCTATTTACAGAGCAATTTTGATCTCAAATAAAAACGCATTCCATATATTTTTACATTATTCTTTGTTCTGATATAAAATTTCCTCTTATTTATTTACATTGCATTTTTGAAAATGAGATATCTATGCATAAGGAAAGAATTTTCGTAAATAAATATTTAAAAATATATTTATTTAAAATTCATTTCTGGTACTTCATTTACGATATCAAAATATTCACATTTAAGCAGTAAAATTTACTCAATATAATTATTTAGGCATTCCTCATTTTTTAATTTACATAACTGTCCAGAGCTGATTTAGTTTAAATAATACCATACTTCGACAGAAATATTATTGATTACAGTTCGCGTATTATGCCAATGAGAAAAATTTATGTTAAATACATCAGAAAACTCAGTGATACAGAAAACGGACTAATATAATACTAAATCTGTAACATTAGTAAAATTCCATTGTGTTGTAAATAGGATTTTGCATAGCATACTGAAAAGAATATGTGCAGAAAAACTGCATTTATCATATAGTTTGGCATCATTACATTAGCAGCTGAAATGAAACATGAAAATATTTGAAACGTTACTTCATCGCTAAATTCTTTCAACTTATATTTTTAATATGTAATATGTATGATGAAAATTATATCTGTTTATAGTTTTAAATATCAAATAGTGACGTAATTTAATAGAAAGGTAAGAAACATCAAAAATTAAATTAGAGGCAAAACGAAGAGCTGCATTCAACAAATAGTTTCGCATTAGCAGCTGAAATGAGGCATGATAAATTTTTAAGAATTACTTCATCGCTAAATTCTTTCAGTTTATACTTTTTAAAATATAATATGTATGATTAAATATAAATCTGTTTATATTTTCAAATTGAGTCATAATTTAAGAAAAAGGTACGAAACTTCACAAATTAAAATAAATTCAAAACGAAAAACTGCATTCATCAAATAGTTTCGGATTAACATCTGAAATGAGACATGAAAATATTTTAAATGTTACTTCCTAGCTAAATTCTTTCAATTTATACTTTTTAATATATAATATTTATGATGAAAATAGATGAAATATATATATATCTGTTTACATCTTTAAATATCCAATAGAGACATAATTTAATAAAAAGCAAAGAAACTTCAAAAATTAAAATAGATGCAAAACGAAAAACTACTGCATTCATCAAATAGTTTCGCATTAGCAGCTGAATGTTTAAACTTTCCTCGAGCCTAGCTAGTTGCTATCGATAATCGAAGACCTTTTTTCGTAAAACTTCTGATATTTTTACATGTCGAAAGGCAGTTCTTAATTCCATACATACAATCCTAACAAACTCCCTTTTTATTCTTAAAAAGTATAAAAGTATTCGTTCAACAATCTGTATAGCAGTTCATTTTTCAAAAGTCAATTTCGATTTTCAGTACGCTCGAGTAAGTTCCATTTTGATCCCAAACTAAATTTTCTTCTTTCAGCACAACTAATAACTTGTACTTGAAAAGGAAGAAATAAAAAGGCTTGGAAAAATAATAAAATAATAATAGTACGAGGTACACCAGAAACTTAAGAATAGTTGCTGTTTGAAAAAAGCAAAAAAAAAAAAAAAAGTGGAATATGAAACTAAATGCTTATCTTTATTCCGAGGTCAGCGTGTTACTATGGCAACGCGTTGAAAACCACGTGATCTAGACCCAAGTCATTAAATAAGTGGAATGGAATGTTTTCCCTAGCGAAATTCTCCACGTTTAGTGGATGTAGTAAATAAAAAAATCTCATAAACATATCGAAATCCGTTGTAATGAATATTAGCTATCATAATTCTTTTAGAATGACAATATACAGATGCAAATATACAATGTTTCATGTGATATATGTTATTTCGAATGGAAAATGAATTTCTCATTTCGCATTAAATCCGTTTATAGATTAAAATTGTACTTTAGATGATGGTCATAATTTTAGGTTGTCATTTTATTTCAAATGAAAATATTCATCTTCTTTTTTATTTCCTTTTTTTATAAATGTTTCCTTGTCAAATCTATTTGTTAATCTATTGTCAAATCTATTAGTTAATTTGTAAAAATTAATTATTTAATTAACTTTTTTGCTTATTTAATGATGCAAACTTTACAATGTTAGTTTTTTTTTATTTTAAGGCTATCAAATTTATTTTAAAAATAAATTTGAATAAATTTTTAATTTTTTAATGATTTGTGTTTATTTATTGGATTGCGATTACAAAGAAGTAGATGAGATTATCGTTCAATTAAATTTTTTGCGGTGAAAATTAAATTTTTCTCTTTAAAAATGCTGATATTAGTAAAATCATTAAGAAAAAAATGCACAGAATAATATTTTACTTTTATTAGACTGAATAATTACTAATTGTTAAGATTATTAATAATTAAAAGTTCTTTAGATAAAAAAATTGATTCGATAAATAGCATATTCATTCGAAATATAGATGAAAAAATATGAGTTATCCTAAACATTTTTTTTTTTTTTTAAATTTACAAAAAATATATGAAAGCAAATTAATGTTATTTAAAGTATTTTATTGTAAGATATTTCAGGGGCTTAATAAACTCATCAAATATATCTTAATTTTACCTTATATCTTATATTATTTTAACTATGATATGGAAAGTTTGATAAGATATAATAATATATCGCCGTTGAAAATGAGAAATATGTCGTTATTAATTAATTAATTAATTATATTCTTATTTTATGTATTTTATTAATTTTATGCTTTATTTTCTTCCGACATATAAAGTAGTAAAGCTTAATTATATTACGCAATTAATATTTAATATATAAAAAACAAAATTAATTACTTAACAATTTATTAATGTTTGCGTTTTTCAAAAACTTTAAAAGTTTTCGTCGTTTCATATGATCTTAATCGATCTTAACGACATATTTCTCATTTTTAACAGCGATATATTATTTTATCATAACTTTTCATATTATAGTTTGTTTTAACTAGTGACATTAATTAAAATCGTAAGAAACATTTCAAAAAAAATTGCGTCAATTTTAAAGGTTTTTGCAAAATTTGTTGTAATGATACTCTTTTTTCTGGTTTGTAATATTTGCGTGGACTAATGTGAACCACGAATAGTACATCAATTGATGTAGAGAAATTATTCTCTTTGGAATGCTTTGTTATGTACAACTGCCATTAATTTGGCGTTATGTGAGAGAAAACCTGGAATCCTGTTACCAATGTTGCCAATGCAAGATGTTGTTTCACAATCATCAAATTTCCTCTCTTCTGAAAATTTTTATCATGCCACCCACTATCATTATTTATATAAAATGACATACAATTATTTAGTTTTAGTTGTTCATCGCAGTCAAAATTGTAATGTTTAATTTGGTGCTCTAAGTTAATTGTTCTGCATACTCTGGATTAATTAGACCGGGGCCTCTAAGTTAAAGTGGTTTCCGAACCACTAACAAATATCCATGCCACGCCAAGATTCGAAGCTGTAGCCTGTAGTACCAAAGGCCAGAGCACCAGCCAATTGGGTCATTTATAATCATCATCGATTCGTTTCATCATCATCAGGTCGTTTATAATGTTAAATAAAAAATTATAAAGCAATAAAATTTTATTATTAAATTTTATATTTTGTTTCATATAAATTACCTAAATAGATTTTTTATTAAAATTTTGAAAAAAAATTGCAATTTATTAAAATTTCTTTGAAATTTCTTTTGTTAACTGAAACATTTGACGTTGTCCTGTATTACTCTGTAGCACGACAAGTTTTGTTGAAGGTTATAAGTCTAAACTTTTGGGTCAATAATTGAATTTTGTACTACTTTTTGTTTTAACTTCAACTGAATAAAAAACTAATTTACCATTTGAAATATAAAAAGATTTTCTTTATGGAACGACGTTATTGTACTTTTATCATCCATAATTAGAATTTTTTTGTGTTGACAAAATGAGAATTTTCATCAAAACGGTGAAGGTCATTCATGGAAACACGCGAAGGACACATGCGTCATTGCGTTTGATGAATTAAAGGCTAAATCCTTTCATAAAAGTTGTATTGGAAACTAATATTTGAAAAGTAAAATGATAAAATAAACCGGAGCTTTTTTGCTGTCTAAAAATATTTCTGAATAATAGGTAATTTAGGGAAATTAAACAAAATTCATCATTTTATGTTGTATATTTAATTTTAAGCTCATTAAATAATAATAATGCTACTATATTTCAGCTTCCAGAAGTCCAACAGCATCTAAATATCATTCTTTCTATTATAATATTTTAAGTTAAAGGTAATTTAGGGAATCCAAACAGAATTTATCATTTTTTTATTATATATTTGATTTTAAGCATATTTTATAATAATGTTATTATTCATTTAAATAATATTTGTAATAATATTTTAAGTTAGTAACTAGGGGTAACTAGGTAATTTAGGGAATCCAAACGAAATTCATTATGTTATATTGTATATTTAATGTTAAGCATATTATGTAATAATGTTATTAATTCAGCTCCAGAGCTTTCTACTTCAGTCCAATAATATTTAAATACTATTCTTTCTATAATAATATTTTAAAATAAATGTAATTTAGAGAAATTAAAAGAAATTCATCATTTTTACTGTATATTTAATTTTAACATATCATTTAATACTGCTATTATTTCAGCTTCCAGTAGTCCAATTGCATTTAAATATTATTCTTTTTGTAATAATATTTTAATTTAAAGGTAATTTAAATAATTTAAACGGAATTTATCATTTTATATTGTATATTTAATTTTAAGCAGATTAAATAATTATGTTATTATTTCAGTTAACAATAGCTTTTAACTTCCAGTAGTCCAATAGCATTTAAACACTATTATTTCTATAATAATTTTTTAAGTTAAAATTTATATTACATTTATAAATGTTTTTTTAATTTTAAATTTTATAATTTTACATTTATAAATTTATTTTACTTATTATTATATGTAATTCAGGGAAATCAAATGAAATTCCATCATTTTATATTGTATATTTAATTTTAAGCATATTATATAATAATGTTATTAATTCAGCTGACAATAACTTTCACCTTCCAATAGTCTAATAGCATTTAAAAACTATTATTTCTATAATAATAATAGTTTTTCATGACATTTTTTTTTTCGAAAAGACATCTTCTTTGTCTCAAAAATTGTAAAAAATATTTTAACTAGCAAAAATGTATAATATATATGTAACAGAAAATGTAAGGCAAAAATTATAATTCATTGATTTAATTCCTTTCCCGTAACAATTGTTCGTTGTTAAATTTATGTAAATTTTATATTAATGTTATTTTATTTTATTATGCACAGTTACATAGTATTTATAACAAATATTTAATAGAATTCATTGTTATAAGAAGAAATATACCATTATTTACAAAAGTAATTTATTGTTTTATACCGATTCGCGAATATAAAATATAAATATTTTTTATTATCTATTTAATTTTTGTATTTGTGAATCGATAAGTAAAATACATTTCCATAAATAAGAGTATATTTTATTTATAGAAAGTTATTGTTATTAATTTTAAGAAATATTACAATTTTAATTTTTAAGAAAGTTAAAGCTATTGATTTTAATTTCATATAAGTTTTGATAATTCTGCAATTTGTTTATTTTACTCATTTAAAAGTTTTTAAATTGCATTTCCCGATATGTTTTCTCTATCAATTCAGAAGAAATTTATACGAAAAGGTAAAATATGAAAAAAAAAATATATATATATTTGATGCCTTTTGGTTTTATATACTCTAACAAAATACCATTTTTAAATCGAGTTTTTTATTTATTTATACCAAAATAACGAATAAAATGTGATATTCGAAATTATCCTTCTATCATAAGTTCTGAGTTTAATCAAAATATAAAATTTAAAACTTTCTGTCTTACTTCCTTGTAAAAAAAAAAAAAAATATGTATAGAAAAAATATTTTTTCAAAGTAATTCAAAAGCAAAGAAAACTCAATGAAGTTAAATCACAATAAATTTTATTTAACGTCCATTTTGTCTTAAACGACTGGATGTTAGTCTGACATCAAACAAGGAATTCCAGAGTTATTTGATATAACGTCGTTTTAGTTGCTTTTATTTTTTGAAATATTTTTCTTCATTTCTCCGCGTTCCACTTGGCGACAGCTATGCCAAATTTGCCGCTTCGGAAATCACATCGTGCCTTAAGAAGTGGCATAAATCACAATTTATGAGCGTATTAAGTTGAGCTTTAACGGTGATAAAAATGCAACTGTTTCTTTCTCTTTTCTTTGGCGCGGTCAGCCAGGAAGCAAAATAATGAAAGCAACTTGAATTTCCTGTGGATGAAAGAGAAAAAGTGCAATATGTAAAGGTAAAAAAACGTGAGGCAATTTTCTCTCAATTCATCCATGAGCTTGGCGAGGGATTTGGCTAAAAAAAGACTTAATACTTGTAAATTAAACTTTCTTTCTCCCCATTGTTAAAAACTTGAAAATAAAGGTAAATTTTTCGGATAGATGTACCGAGAGATTTATGGAAATTTGAATATATTACACTTGTTAGTTTTACAACGATTTTATAAAACGAATTCTTGTAGGATTTATAGAAGCTTAAAATATATCAAAATGATACATTTATTTTAAATAAAAAATATTTATTGATAAGATTATTATTTTAATAAACACAAAATATTCATTTTTGTCAAATGATTAAACATAATATTGTATTTAAGCTGATAATACTGTAATTTATTTATTTACTCAATTAAAAAATTTTTAAATTCCTTTTTTCTGATATGTTCCCTCTCTCAATTTATAAATATTTTATATGAAAAGTAAAATAAGAAAAAAATACATATTTGACACTTTTGGGTTTATATAATCAAACAAAATACCATTTTAAAATTGAGTTTCTTATTTATTTTTACCAAAATAATGCATAAAATGTGATATTCGAAATTATCCTGGCTGAAATGGCTGGCCTGGCTAATTATTGGCTGAAAAAAATCTTAATGCTTGTGAATTAAACTTTTTCTCCCCATTGTTTAAATCTTGAGATTGTTGGTAAATTTTTCAGTAATACTAGGATAGATGTACCTGGAGATTTATGGAACTTTGAATACATTATTCTTGTCAGTATTACAACTATTTTATAAGACGGATTCTTGCAGGATTTATAAAAGCTTAAAACATATCAAAATGACGTATTTATTTTAAATATATAAAACCTATTTATTTATATGATTATTTTATTTAGTAAACACAAATTATTTCTTTTGTCAAATGATTAATAAAAATATTATTTTTTTAATTGGCACGTATTACTAGGCTGGATATAATCACAAACAATAAAACATAATTAGTTTCATAAATATGTTTTATTATTTGATATTTTGCGATTATTAAATAAAATAACCGTATAAATAAATATTTATACATTTAAAATAAATCTATAATGTTGATATATTTTAAGCTTTTATAAATTCGACAAGAATTCATCTGTTAAAATGATAATTCTGTAATTATTTATTTTACTCAGTTAAATGTTTTTAAATTACTTTTCCTAATATATGCCCTCTCTCAATTCATATGAAATGGTAAAATGAGAAAAAAAAAGTATTTGATATTCTTTGGTTTACATACTCAAACAAAGTATCATTTTAAAATTCAGTATCTTATTTATTTATAACAAAATAACGAGTAAAATGTGATATTATGTGAAATTATCCTTCTATAATTATTTCTAAGCTTAATCAAAATATATGATTTTAAAAATTCTGTCTTACTTCCTTGCAAAAAAAAAAAAAAAAAACAAGTAGCGGAGAAATATTTTTTTCAACGTAATTCAAAAGCAAAAGAAAACTCAAAAAGTTAAATCACAATAAATTTTATTTAAAGTCCATTTTGTCTTAAACGACTGGATGTTAGTCTGACATCAAACAAGGAATTCCAGAGCTATTTGATATAACGTCGTTTTAGTTGCTTTTATTTTCTGAAATATTTTTCTTCATTTCTCCGCGTTCCACTTGGCGACAGCTATGCCAAATTTGCCGCTTCGGAAATCACATCGTGCCTTAAGAAGTGGCATAAATCACAATTTATGAGCGCATTAAGTTGAGCTTTAACGGTGATAAAAATGCAACTGTTTCTTTCTCTTTTCTTTGGCGCGGTCAGCCAGGAAGCAAAATAATGAAAGCAACTTGAATTTCATGTGGATGAAAGAAAAAAGTGCAATATGTAAAGGTAAAAAAATATGAGGCAATTTTCTCTCAATTCATCCATGAGCTTGGCGTGAGATTTGCTGAAAAAAGTCTTAATACTTGTAAATTAAACTTTTTTCCCATTCTTGAAATCTTGGAAATGTAGGTAAAGTTTTCTGTAATACTGGGATAGATATGCCGAGAGATTTATGGAAATGTGAACACATTATTCTTGTCAGTATTATAACGATTTTATAAGAAGAATTCTTGCAGGATTTATAAAATCTTAAAATATATCAAACTGAAATAATTATTTTAAATACAAAAAAAAATATTTATTTATACTGTTATTGTATTTAATAAACTCAAAATTTGTCTCCTTTTTTTCAAATGATTAATAATATTATTTTTTCAAATGGCACATATTAATAGGCGTGAAACGATTGCAGAAAATATAACATAATTATTTAGATAAATATGTTTTATTCTTTACTATTTTGCGTTTATTAAATAAAAACCCATAGTAAAAATAAATATTTTTGTGTATTTAAAATAAATTTACAATTTTGATATATTTTAAGCTTTTATAAGTCCTGCAAGAATTCGTCTCATAAAATGATAATTCTATAATTTATTTATTTTACTCATTTAAAAGTTTTTAAATTACTTTTCCTAATATATTCCCTCTCTCAATTCGTATGAAATTCAAATGAAAAGATAAAATAAGAAAAAAAAAGTATTAGATACTCTTTGGTTTATATACTCAAACAAAGTATCATTTTAAAATTGAGATTATTATTTATTTATACAGAAATAAGGCGAACAATATGATTTTAGAAATGATCCTTCTATCATAATTTCTAAGTTTAATCAAAATATATATTTTAAAAATTCTGTCTTAACTCCTTGTAAAAAAAAAAAAAAAAAAAAATGTATAGAAGAAATATTTTTTTCAACGTAATTCAAAAGCAAAGAAAACTCAATGAAGTTCAAATCACAATAAATTTTATTTAAAGTCCATTTTGTCTTAAACGACTGGATGTTAGTCTGACATCCAACAAGGAATTCCGGAGTTATTTGATATAACGTCGTTTCAGTTGCTTTTATTTTTTGAAATATTTTTCTTCATTTTCTGCGCGTTCCACTTGGCGACAGCTATGCCAAATTTGCCGCTTCGGAAATCACATCGTGCCTTAAGAAGTGGCATAAATCACAATTTATGAGCGCATTAATTTGAGCTTTAACGATAAAAATGTAACTGTTTCTTTCTCTTTTCTTTGGCGTGGTCAGCCAGGAAGCAAAATAATGAAAGCAACTTGAATTTCATGTGGATGAAAAAAGAAAAAAGTGCAATATGTAAAGGTAAAAAAATGTAAGGCAATTTTCTCTCAATTCATCCATGAGCTTGGCGGGGGATTTGGCTGAAAAAAATTCTTAATATTTGTAAATTAAACTTTTCTTTTCCATTGTTGAAATCTTGAAAATATAGGTAAATTTCTCTGTAATGCTTCGATAGATGTACCTAGAGATTTATGGAAATTTGAATGCATTATTCTTGCAAATATTACAACAATTTTATAAGACGAATTCTTGCAGGATTTATGAAAGCTTTAAATATATTAAAATTACATATTTATTTTAGATAGATAACATATTTATTTATACGGTTATTTGATTTAAAAAACACAATATTTCTCCTTTTTGTCAAATGATTAATAATAATATTATTTTTTAACTGTCACATATTAGCAGGCGTGAACCGATTACAGAAAATAAAGCATAATTAGTTTGATAAATATGTTTTATTATTTAATATTTTGCGATTATTAAATAAAATAACCCTATAAATAAATATATATACATTTAAAATAAATCTATAATGTTGATATATTTTAAGCTTTTATAAATTCGACAAGAATTCGTCTGTTAAAATGATAATTCTGTAATTATTTATTTTACTCAGTTAAATGTTTTTAAATTACTTTTCCTAATATATGTCCTCTCTCAATTCATATGAAATGGTAAAATGAGAAAAAAAGTATTTGATATTCTTTGGTTACATACTCAAACAAAGTATCATTTTAAAATTCAGTATCTTATTTATTTATACCAAAATAACGAGTAAAATGTGATATTATGAGAAATTATCCTTCTATAATTATTTCTAAGCTTAATCAAAATATACGATTTTAAAAATTCTTCTTACTTCCTTGCATAAAAAAAAAAAAAGTAGCGGAGAAATATTTTTTTCAACGTAATTCAAAAGCAAAAGAAAACTCAAAGAAGTTAAATCACAATAAATTTTATTTAGCGTCCATTTTGTCTTAAACGACTGGATAATAGTCTGACATCAAACAAGGAATTCCAGAGTTATTTGATATAACGTCGTTTTAGTTGCTTTTATTTTTGAAATATTTTTCTTCATTTCTCCGCGTTCCACTTGGCGACAGCTATGCCAAATTTGCCGCTTCGGAAATCACATCGTGCCTTAAGAAGTGGCATAAATCACAATTTATGAGCGCATTAAGTTGAGCTTTAACGGTGATAAAAATGCAACTGTTTCTTTCTCTTTTCTTTGGCGCGGTCAGCCAGGAAGCAAAATAATGAAAGCAACTTGAATTTCATGTGGATGAAAGAAAAAAGTGCAATATGTAAAGGTAAAAAAATGTGAGGCAATTTTATCTCAATTCATCCATAAGCTTGGAGAGGGATTTCGCTGAAAAAAGTTTTAATACTTACAAATTGAACTTTTTTTTACCATTGTTAAAATCTTGAAAATATAGGTAAATTTTAAAGTAATACTGGGTTAGATGTACCGAGAGGTTTATGGAAATTTGAATACATTATTCTTGTCAGTAAATACAACAATTTTATAAGACGATTTCTTGTAGGATTTATAAATGCTTAAAATATATCATAAATATATATTTATTTTAAATATATAAAAATATTTAGTTGTATGGTTATTTTATTTCATCACAAAATATTTCTTCTTTTTTTCAAATGATTATTAATATTATTATTTTTAACTGCCACATATTGCTAAGCGTGAATTGACTACAGAATGTAAAACAATTTTAGTTTTAATAAATGTTGACTAAGAAAAATAACTCTTCTGAATTGAAGATTCGAGATTTTAACAAACTAAATAAAACTGGATAAATAAAACAAGCATTCTTATCTAGGTATTATCAATAACTTTTTTTCATTTTTAAATATTAGCATTTTATAAGAATATAACATTTTTAGTGGTTCGGAATCTACGTTAAATTGTAGGTCCCGGACTAATTTGCCCAAACTGTGCACAAAATGATCGTAAAGCCACAAACCAAATCGAACCACGAACTCGGTAATTTTTGGTTCAGGTTTCCCTATCTGGTTTCGAACTGGTTCCCCTAGTTCAGAAATTTAATGACCCACTGAACAAGTGGTTGTGACCCTGTTTTAGATAGCACAAACTGTAAAAATAAAAATACGAGTACAAGAATATTGCTATTAACTGAATAGTATTGGGAAATAATTATTACATAATGTAAAGATACAAAATAAATTTCCATTGTTATTCAAGATAAAAATACATGTTTACATATGAAAGGATGAGAATAAGTCAAGTTGAAAAGCTAAGAAATAGTTCATGTATTATAAAAGGAAGTTAAAATAGTATTAAAGTTGCTTTGCTACAAATACAATCTTTTAAATAAGTGCTTGTTAGATTCGAAGGAAGTTGGAATATTCGTTATAAATTGCGAGGAAAGATGTGGGTGTGTTGCTTAGTTTAAATATCTGCTATTATAGCGATAAAGGACCTCAGTTCAAAATTCTCGACATTCAACAAATATATATATATAATAGCTTAAGGAATGGAAAAGTTTCTTGATTTATGTTTGAGATTTAAGGATAAATTGCATTTTAGAACTATAAGTATTGAATTAGTTCTGCTACTTAATTGAATAGTACAGGCAAATATTTACTATCAAACATGAAACTAATTAATCTGCTATATTATTTGGAATGGTCCCTTAAATAAGTTTATTTAGACTTACTTTAATATGTATGTATCATAATTTTTCACAATTTAAGATACAATTTAAATAATAAAATGCAGAAAACTAACACCATTTATATTCAATGATATTTCAAGGAATGTTTATTAAAACTAAACAATTTTTATTTGCCTTAACTATATAACTTCAAGTCAGTCTGCTAGTTTTGAAGTAATATTTTTTTGTTTTTGAATGGTAACTACTTTGACCTTTCAACATCATAATGACAATTGTGTAGCAAAGTCATTGTTCTTAGGGGTGACTATTAAGTACTATTACATTATTCAGACATTGCATAACATAGGTTAAGTTAAATATAGTTTGCTGGTGATCATATTATGAATAATTTCACCTCAAAAATTTCTGTGGTTAGTGGCTTATTTAATTTTGTCCCCATTTATCAGACATAAATTGACTTTCATCGAATCAAATTTAAAAAATAATACAAAAAAAATACATATTCTTCTTTAATGGCTTTTATTTTCAGAATCATATGGTTCAAAGACATTCGTAAACTACTACGTATAATATTTTTTTGATTACAAAAAATACAATTTATTAATTTAAAAAATACAGCATTATAAACACATTAATGTAAAATATATCGTGCACAAATAATAAAGGCATGCTATAGATTGTTATAACGGATGGCGAATATGTTCAAAGCCCATTGAAACAGCCTATTCCAAACTAAATTGACTCTTAATGTATTCATTACATATTTTTTGTAGGTTACAAAAATACAAGATTTAGTAATCCTAAAAATATTGTATTATAAATACATTATTGAAAATATATCGCGAAAAAATAATTGAAAATAATAAAGGCCTGTGAAGTATTACATTGAGTGCCAAATATGTAAAAATCCCATTGAAACAGCTTATTCCCTAGTTAAATTGAATCTTAATGTATTCATAAGCATTATAAAACATTATAAACATGATAAAAACATTAAAGAAAATATATCGCGAAAAAAATAATACAGGCATGTTGTTACATTGAGTGGCAAATATGCTCAAAGTCCATTGGAACAGCTTATTCCAAGCTAAATTGATTCTTAATGCATTCCAAAGTAAGTATTCCCCTAAGTTAAAATGATCTAAATTTAAAACAAACTCCACAAGCGAGAAAGTTCTGTCCCGATAAACCCATCCTACGAAGATTCTATTTCCAAAGCACATACGCAAACCTAACGAGGTTCGAAACAACTTGCCTTCCCTTAATACAATTTTACCAATCGAAATACGAAGCGCTATTGTTTGAAATGCTATTTTCCAAATCAACGTTACAGAGTTGCCACTGACGCCTTTTCTTAAATCCACGCAATTCCATTCGCAAATTCAGATGTGAAACAAGGACCCACGAATTAAATGAAACGTGCATTCTAAAGATAAACAAAAAAAAAAGACGTTTTCTCTAATGAATAAATGCCTTAAATAAAACTGAACTGCAAACAGGTTCTTGGAGAGATCAAATCGAATCATCCAGAAAAATCTAATCCATTAGAAACAAACAACATTTCGTGTTTTGGTGTTCTTTTATCCTGAATCTGCACCACTTTCGCATCCCCTTCCACTTTTTCCCGAATAATCTGTTTTTAATGTTTTTATCCGAAATAAAGAAAGACATAGTTCGCTGGATCTTGCAAAATTTAAGTGAATTTTTCCTTATTCAGATGAAGGTAGTGCATTATTACACAGATGTAGAGTTCTTCATATTCTGCATATATATGTATACATATATATATGCGATGCATAATGCAAACTGCATAATGTATAAGGAGGAAGAGGTGTCCTTCTCATATTCTTCGAAGTTTTATACAGATGCAAAATGCAGAATTTTTCCTTCACATGTCTATCTTTGTTGCATTATTTTTATTATTTTATTTCTTCTCCTTGCTCTTAACTCTGCATAAATATGTTGTTTTCTGTGGTTAAATTTGTTTTATGCGGTGTATCTCTTGTATATTTTTATGCAAATTTAAATTTTGCGTGTTTGGTTAGTGGACCGGGGTAGCAATAGAAACACGCAAACGGTTTACACATTCAACTAAATCAGAGTTTTAATGTACCACATTTTTTTTCGATATAAGACATATGTTTAAAAGTTTAAAAAGGTTATTCCATATGATTATGCGTCTTTATAAAAATGATATTAAAAATATAAAAATGCATTAAGATTATAAAAATGTATTAAGATTATAGGACTTGAAAGCAATTGCCTGTATTATACTTTTTATGAAAAAGGAACAACTTTTAAACAATTTTTATTCAACTACTATTTTTTCAATCAACTATTTTATTCTACTATTTATTCAATTTATCGACTTTTATTTTGACTACAAATTATATTATTTTAATTTTTATTTATTTTCATTAAAGCTATAAAACTATTTAAAGAAGTTGACAATTTGAAATTTTAAAATGCAGTATTAGAAATGTTTTTTATTTTCAGTCTTAAATAACGTTACGTTGTCTTACGTTACAAGAATCAATTTGTAACTTATATTTTATATTAATAAAATTTATTACCAGAACTATTAACTGCTTCAGAGCAATATATGTGACAATAAGTATATCAATTTTTTTTTACCTTATAAATAGTTAAAATATGAATAAATTTTTAAATGTGTGTCTTAAATGGAAATTTTCATTTTACTTTCT
The DNA here is from genome assembly GCA_021605075.1 of Caerostris darwini. Taxonomy (NCBI): domain Eukaryota; kingdom Metazoa; phylum Arthropoda; class Arachnida; order Araneae; family Araneidae; genus Caerostris; species Caerostris darwini. The sequence continues at coordinate 89,864 of BPLQ01011118.1, read as the reverse complement.
ACTTGTGTGTGGAAGACGTAATGCTAAGACTATGTTTTAAACTATATATTCCTCATACAAAAATTTAAAAATTTAAAAATTATTAAATTAAAATGGAAAAATTAAATAATTCTAAAATAATAAAAAAAATATATATAAAAATTTGAAATAAAAATTAAATAATCAAAAATTATTAAAACTTAAATAATTATTAAATAATCAAAAATTATTAAATATTAAATAATTATGAAAAGTTAAAATTAATTAATTATTAAAAAATAAAATAAAATTAAATTATTAAAAATTAAAATTAAAAAATTGTTTCCATAAGAGTTATATATTTCCAATTGCTAATTTTCATATTTTAAAAATATAAAATTATATATTTTTAGATTATAAAATTATATATTTTTAGATTATAAAATTATATATTTTTAGATTATAAAATAAAAACCTAAATTCCTTTGTGAATCTACCTTTTTTTTAATTAAAATTATATCTTTGATTATAATTAAAGATTATGTCATTTGTTTTGACATGATTTATTATAAATTAATAATACCTTACGTAAAACACAGTTTAATTATTTTATTCTTGCAAAATAATAAATGAAAAATTTAAAATTTTCATATATTAACATTTCCCGCTTTTTAGGCTTTTTTAATTAAAACAAAACAAATCACAAACCCCAGCAAAATGTAAAATAACAAATCTACAAACATAAGCGACATATAACAATGAAAAGGATGGTGACATAAAATATATTTTTAGAGTAAATTAATTAATTTTAACATCATTTATTATAAATTATTAATAAATTGCTTAAAAAACACATTTTAATTATCTTATTCTGGCAAAATAATAAAAGAATATTTGAAAAATATCATATATCAGCAATTTCCGCCATATTAGGCTTTTTTATTTACAACAAAAGAAATCACAAACCATAACAAAATGCGAAATAACAACATCTAAGAACATGTAACAATCAAAATGAATAATGTCATGAAATACATTTACTAGAGATAATTCATTAATTTTATCATGATTTATTATAAATTATTAATAAATTAAGTAAAATGCATAGCTTAATTATCTTATTTTTGTAAAATCCTAAAATAATAATTAAAAATGTCGTAGAATAACATTTCCCGCTATATTAGGCTTTTTTTTTAATTATTACAAAACAAATCGTAAACCACAGCAAACTGCAAAAAACAACATCTATAACCTTAAGCGACATGTAACAATACAAATGAATAATGGCATATGCATTGAGTTCAAATAAATAATGCAACAACATAAATTAAGCAAGAACATCAGTACCTACATTATTGCATTCTGATATTTTTGTAAACTGTAGAACAAGAAAATTCTTATCAACAAATATTTCTAAATTCGTTTTATCTACTATTTATTATGCTTACTTTTATTATTATTTTTTTTACATGATTTTTTTTTGAAATTTACAATTTTATAAGATTGTAGTACCAATGGTGCGTGAACATGACCTGCAGTTATTGGTCACATCTGATCTGTAAGTATAGGTTGGAATCTAAGTGCCCTGAGTCACGTACCGGTATTATCTCGATTAAAAATGGCGGCAATTTGGATAACCGCATGTCACGTCATTTCAAAGAAAAGACAATTTTTTTAGTAGGTCCCATTCAATCTCAATGAATTTCTGTTTCAGAAAATTAAGTGGAAGTTTCTTTAAATTTTTTTTATTTAATTTTCTTAATGGATGAGATTGGAATAGTTTTTTTCTTTCTTTTTTTTCAATTAAGAATTAAATTTCCATCTGGTATTTTTTTTCTGCAATATTTTTCAAAGATATAAACCGATATAATCTCATTGTTTTTAAAAGGATTGTCTATCTTATAGTTTGTTTTCATGAAATATAAACTTTAAATTTGATGTTGATTAACTTTTAAATAATAAGAATGCGGGTGTATAGATATATTTTTTTAATGGAAGTGCGTATGTTTTAAAATAGAAAATCAGATTCACTAATTAAAACAATTTTTAAAATAATGCACTTCAAGTTGTTTTTGAGTGAAAAAGTGAATATAATATTTATTTTAGAATATTTATACTTTGCTTAAAAACTATTCCCACAATTGTGAAAAGAAATATTAATTATAAAAGGACAATATTTCCAGTTGTAATAATTCAATAAATTTTAACAAAAATCAATGAAATACAAACAGTGGTAGTAAAGCATTGCTTATTGACTTCGTAACAAATGTTGGGCACTTACCCATTAGATTAATTGTCACAAAAATGTCACACTTGAAGCACATTCAACATTATCCAAGATATACAAATTTGAGTTTGATACAATATTTTCCCTATAAGAGCGTTTTGAAGTGCCTTTGTTGTTAGGCTCACGCCCTTACCTGTTTAACTTGGGAAACACTAACTAATCAGCCAAGCTGCCAGCATGGGCAATAAGTGGAATAGCTGCTTAAGCTTATTTTATCTAAACTAATTTGCACTGAATACAATAACCGAATTCCCATCAACACTCTAATTGACCAATTCATTGAAGGGAATCAGATGTAAATATTTTAATAAAATAATTAATTATACAGATATATATTTTAATATAAATATTTCATTTACATTAAATATTTTAATAACAATAAACTTATATTATTTTGCTTGTGTGATAGGTTTCTAATTATTTTGCTTATCAACTATTTTGTGAGACTGCAAAATGTTCTGAATCTATATACATAAAATGAAAGTGTGCGCATATATTCACACATAACTTTCTGTTTTGTTTGGTTTTCCAAATTAATTATGTCATTTTAAAAGTTCTTTAAAAAAACTGATTTATTGTTTTTAATTTAGGAAAATATTATTTATTTTATTGTCATCAGTTTTTATGTCACCAGCCTTAAATTACTGGTCAATGCCATTAATTAAGCTATTTGAACAAATAAGATAAATGCACAATGTTAGTTTTCACTTTATTTTCAAACTAACATTATGTTTGTCAAATTTTTATGTTTTTACTATTATATATGTTTTACTTTGATGTGGAATTTGATTCCTGCAATAATTAAACAACAGTACTAAACAATCGAAATTGAGCATATTATATAAAAACAAATTTGTGCATTCGCATAAATTAAAAAAAATTGTTATTGTTTTTTTATATTTATTAGTTGTAGGTATTATTGCAACACGTTATTCCCTATCCATTACGTTAGACATTGCACAAAGAAAAATTTCTTGAAATATGTATCTGCATGATATTTTGTACACTGTTTAAGATCGATTATCTGAAATTCAGTAGAAATTGATTTTAAAAAAACAGGATTTTAAGAGATTGTATAGTTGTTGGGAGAAATATACCATTGACAACATTGCACAAATAGAGCTGACACAATGAAAACAATAACTTTCAACTTTTTGAATAAGCTTAGCAAATAACTTTTGAAATAAGCTCCAAAAGTAACTAATATATCTTCTGTTGGTGAACAGAAAAAAGTATTTTACATATTTGTATCTTACATATGTTTAATACATAATCAATAAAATTTAAGCAAATTTATTATTACTTTAAGAAGGAAAAATGAAATTGGGAAAACTTGAATGCTTATTTGATGGTGCTTGTTGGGATGAATGATTGTTTATTTACTATTATATTATTGAACGAGAGTTATTTTAAATCTCAAACATTTAATTATGTGTTGATAGTTTTTCTTTATGAAATTTACCAAAATTGTAACAATTTTTATCTATGTCATATCTGTGAGAATTTTACTAAAATGTAAACATTTTCAAACGAAATTTTCTGATATATATATATATATGTATATATACATATATTATAACCAACTAATATCATTAACTAAGCTATTTAAAAATAATAATAACAAAATAAGATAAATTTACAATGTTAATTTTCAATCTATTCCCAAATTAGCATTGTCATATTTTAAAAATTAATGCAAATACATTAAAGGAGGAAAACAAATATCAAAACTAGGATACTTGGAAGAATAATCGTTTGTTTAACTATTATGTTATTCAAGGCGAGTTATTTAAAGTCTTATGCATTTAATTATTTATTGATAATTTTTCTTTATAAAATTTACAAAATTGTAATTTTTTTTTCTATTTAGGTCCTATCTGTTAGAATTTTACTAAAATTTAAATATTTTTAAACGAAATTTTCTGATATATATCTATAAATATAGAAAGTTAACAGGAAAATGAAACATTTGGGTTAGCTCCCTTGACAAATTTCTCTCCCTAAAACGACTCGATATTTACAAGTAATACCTCCAGCAATATCCGAACCGTTAGCAACAAAATGAAACGCAATATCGAATGTTACCTTATCTTAAAAGGAAATTCGGCGGCTACTGAATGCTTCGAGTTTAAAAGCGCCTAATCCGGAAAACTGCCTCCGAGCTATCTAATACCAATTTGGCTTCAAGTGTTATCCAATTCTCATTAGCAGGGCCTGAATTTATGAGTTTGGCGGGACGGTGTAAAGAACAAATTAAGGTGAGAGTGCTGAAAATGCAACTTTACGTCAAGACTGATTTGGATTGGCTCTGAATTACTGTGCCAGGAAGATATTTATTCAGAATTGGATACATAATCTTTCCAGAAAGTGGTGGGTGGAGAAAAGGGTGAAATTGAACTTTATCTTCATATAATTAAAAATTAGTTTGAAGATTCTGCTTTAAAATACTTTATTACACAATGTATCCTATTAGTAAAACACTGTGAGGGTAAACATGCACCATAAAAGAAAAAGAAAAATTATGATATTTACATTTAAGTAAACATTTAATTCACAAAGATCTCATTTAATTATTATGGTCTTAGATACATTACTCCAAAAAATTTATTTTTCTTACATTTAATTAATAATAATCACTAATTGCATTGCTTCTATTAAATAAATTTAGTAAAAGAAATATTTGGATGAAAGATTTTGCATATTTCACCAACTTCACTAACGTATTTTCCAATTAGAAAACCATTTAGAAGCAAAATTGAAGATTCTGTTTTAAAATAGTTTATTATAACAAGCATTATTATGCAATGTATCCTATTAGTAAAACACTGTGAACGTAAACATGCATCATAACTGGAAACACAAACTTATGATAATTTCATTGAATTAAATATTTATTTCCCATAAATTTTATTTAATCATAATGATCTTAGGTACATTAACTATAAAAAACTATTTTTTCCTGCATTTAGTTGATAAGATAATTAAATTAAGAGGAGAGTGCTGAAAATGCAACTTTACGTCAAGACTGATTTGTATTGGCTCTGAATTACTGTGCCAGGAAGATATTTATTCAGAATCGGATACATAATCTTTCCAGAAAATGGTGGGCGTGGATGGTGGAAAGGGTGAAATTGAACTTTATCTTTATATAATTAAAAATTAGTTTGAAGATTCTGCTTTAAAATATTTTATTATACAATGTATCCTATTAGTAAAACACTGTGAGTTTAAACAGGCATCATAACCGGAAAAAGCAAACTTATGGTAATTTCATTGAATTAAATATTTATTTCCCATAAATTTTATTTAAATCATAATGATCTTCGATACATTAACTATAAAAAATTCCTTTTTCTGGCATTTAGTTGATAAGATAATTAAATTAAGGTGAGAGTGCTGAAAATGCAACTTTACGTCGAGACTGATTTGGATTGGCTCTGAATTTCTGTGCCAGGAAGATATTTATTCAGAATTTGATACATAATCTTTCAGAAAATGGTGGGCGTTGATGGAGAAAAGGGTGAAATTGAACTTTATCTTTATATAACTAAAAATTAGTTTGAAGATTCTGCTTTATTATATCAAACGTTATTATACAATGTATCCTATTACTAAAACACTGTGAGTGCATGCATCATAACTGGAATAGCAAACTTATGATAATTTCATTGAATTAAATATTTATTTCCCATATATTCTATTTAATCATAATGATCTTAGATATAGTAACTACAAAAGAAATTCCTTTTCCCTACATTTAGTTGATAATAATCATTAATTACATTGTTTCTGTTCAATGAAATTAGTAAAAGAAATATAAATATATTGATGGATAATTCTACATATTCCATCAATTTCCACGGGACATATTTCAGCCAATGCCAAATTAGGAAAACATATGCTTAATAATAAATGTTATTTATTTAATATTTTCTTAAACAAATTGAATTGCTAATTGAGGCACGAGCATTTCGTTCATTACAAGAAACATCTTAAATAGGTGTCAATTCTTCCTTATCATTTTATGAAATTATTTTGCAAAAAAGGTATAGGCAAAAATTTATTATTAAATATTATTTATTAAAACTTGTATGTGTAATATTTTTTTTTTGAAATCAGGGGAGATTAATTTTATATGAAATCTATTGATAAGCTTCCAATACAAAATAAGTGATTTATATTAGAGACATTATTAAATTAATAACAATTTTTGACATAATTAAATTTTAACTTCGTAAGCAAACGCATCAAATTTAAAAAAGAAAATCATTTTGTAAATTCATAATAAAATGAAAAGGATATCTTGAATTCGTAAAAACTTTCACTAATTTCGTTTTATTTGACAACATATTTTTAAACTTAATGGATTATTGATTCCCAAGAATTTTTATTATATTATAATTGAATAAAAATGCAACACCTAATATTTATAAATAAACATGAATTAAATAATTTATTAAAGCTAATTATATTTATAATAATGCTGGCAAATATAACTCTGTGTTTCCTGGTTCGTGTAAAGAAAATATACTAAATTTCTATAAAATTTTATGAAATATAAAATATTAATTATCAAGATTATAATTAATTATTATTATCAAGATTATAATTAAAACAGAAGTTAGAAATAATCTAGTTTTAAAATTTTTATAATCATCAGCAATTTAAAGACTTCACGATCATTTTAAGATCTCATTTTTTTCGTTTCCATTACAAATTTTTAAAAATTATAATAATTAATTACTTCTTTAATTCATTTTTAACCAATAATTTATTGAAGAAAATTGAATTTAAAAATCAAATAGATTGAAAAAGTACATTAATACTTTATCAAACAACAGCATGACACTGTTTTAACATAAGCTATAAAACGATATTGATATAATAACTTTTACAAATATTGACATTTATTTACGTTTTTAAAATATTACTTTAATACATAACTTAAAATATTACAACAATGCATTAGATATATTTATGCAATTGCATGCAGTTGCAATACAGTTTTTATTTAATTAATAATTGTTTCATATTTTATTATTTAGTACTAAGGATTGAGTGAATGTGGCAAATGAATTGTCAATTTATTTATTTATTATTTTTTTTTACGAAAAAAAAGCATAAGCAAAAGCTTCATTATTAAATGATTTTATATATATTATTTGATCAAAAACGGATTTAGTATTAAAACTTGTATATGTAATTTTATTTTGAAAATCAAGGAAAATTAATAAATAATTAAGTAATTTTCGTAATTTTTGGCTAATCACCAGATCACAGAAATTCAAAGATTAAAATGGGACATCAAGATGTTATATTATTTTATTTTACGTCTTTCAACATACACACGCACATTCATTTTTATATAAAGCAAAACATTTATATTTATGATATCATTTTATTATATTTAATTTTATTGCATTATTTATATTTTTATTTTAATACAGTAAAAAATGTATATTTCCGAAAAGGAAAAAAAAATACTACTGATACAAAGTCGAAAAAAATACATTATTTATTAATAATTTATAAAATAAACACCAAAACAAATCCTTACTTTATGGACCAACTTCTTGAAAAAGGGTATAGATTTCATATATCTCGATCTATGGCGGTATAATTTATTGAAAAAATCTCGCCAAGATAAAGAGGCAGGCACTTGCTTGACGCCCTCTACGATGCATGGCAATTAATGATTCCATACCTTGTAGTGAAGGCCGAAAGAGTTAGAGTGCATGTGTGTTGTGTATGTGTATGTGTTTTACTCTGATACGGACGTGAAGGGGGTGGCGGGGGTGTACAAGATTGAGAGAGATCAATAACCGACCACAAGCCCTATGTGTGTGGACAATAGGGGCGGACGTATAAATTTTAGTTTGTGTTTGTGGCGATAAGACCACAGGAAGTATAAAGAAAATTTGAGTGATATTAGATAGACTGAATAAAGCCACACAAATTGTCAGATAAAAGAATCAGTTATAGTTTATTGTTTATCATATTTCAATATTAATATATAGGTGTGTAGAAAAATATGAAAAATGCACTTGTTTTAAGTCATAAGCTAAAGATTCGTTTTAAAAATTCCTCAGTGGTTTTATTTTACTAAACAAAAATTTTGATTGTGATGACCTTTGACTTGTGGTATATTAGACCAGATTAAATTTAGCATAGACTACCTCAGATTTAGAATATATTAGACCAGATCGTATTTATTATAAAATTTATTAAACAAACTGTATTATGGAAAAAGCAAAATATAAGTTTATTTTTTATTGCGAAAGAGTTAATTAGGAAGAAAATTTAAAACGGCACTTAATTGAGATAAAAAAAAAATTCCAAAAATGTCATTTCAAGTTTCTCATTCTTTCCTTTATATCCAAAAAGTGGACTTTATATCCAAAAAGTGGACTTTATATCCAAAAAGTGGACTTTATATCCAAAAGTGGACTTTATATCCAAAAGTGGACTTTATATCCAAAAAGTGGACTTTATATCCAAAAAGTGGACTTTATATCCAAAAAGTGGACTTTATATCCAAAAGTGGACTTTATATCCAAAAGTGGACTTTATATCCAAAAGTGTACTTTATATCCAAAAGTGGACTTTATATCCAAAAGTGGGCGGACTTTATATCCAAAAGTGGACTTTATATCCAAAAAGTGGACTTTATATCCAAAAGTGGACTTTATATCCAAAAAAGTGGACTTTATATCCAAAGGTGGACTTTTAATTATATTATCTGAAGAATTATAGTTTAATAACAAACAAAGTAACTCAAGTAAATCAAACGTGACGAATAACGAAAGAAGAAATACAACGTGTAGAATTTATTGTATGAACCATAGCAAAAGCAATCATACAATTATATACAACTATTTATTAGTCCACTAATAAACAGTCGAATATAATTGCTTAAATGTATAAATTAGTCCATCCACTATGAACTTATTATTAACTGTGTTAAAGGAAATTTGTATATTTTTCACAGTTTTAACTGTTTAAATAAGATATTTATTACTGTTTCATATACCTCTTGGTCGACAGCAACATCAAGATCAAGTCTTTGAAACCGATGATGTGTCATGATAAATGGTAAAAATGAAGCTTCATTTTGTCACTGTCATTGCGGGTACAAAGACATGGGGCACCCAAAGGGAGAATACTGACTTTACAACAACCATCTAAACCCCCGGACACCCCCTCCCACTCTTTCCCTCATTTTAATCGCCTTTTATGACATACATGGGCTGCATTGGGGATATTCTAACCCCTTAATCACACGGGGCAGTAAGATACTTAAAAATGTTGACTGAAAAGTGCATTATTAACAATTTTGCTATCGTTATACGGGGTGAATGGATGCTTGCCTTTATTCTCAATACGTGGTATAAAGTTGTGCATCTTAAAACTGAACATCGAAATGAATGAACAACTGAACTGAATATCGAAATGAATGAACAACTGAACTGAACATCGAAATGAATAACTTTCTTCCTGACTGGCAATGAATGATATCCAGAATGCCACTTGATGTGATACAATCCATCAAAGTCTATAATTACTGATATGAAACTAAAAATGCTTCCATGCCATACAACAGCTACAAGTTGTATCATTAACAAACTTCTTACTTAGCACAATTTTTTAATGCATATCATTCGATTTTATTGTTTACCTTGTAACATTTATAATTTTACTAGAAATGCACTCAAAATATTACATTGAAAATCCTGTGCATCAACCATATTACATTAAAATCATCATTCTCTTTACAAGTTTTTATCCAATTTCATCTGATTTTATAAACATTGTTTATGTGTCCACTAATATATCATATCTATTGTCGATGTTTATGTAGGAAATATCAGATTTCCCAAAGACATTATAATGCTTTCCATCTTTTTCCATGCCATTCTCAAAAGCAAAAACTTAAAAAACATATAAATTTTTCTAATCCATTTTTTTACTAAAGATAGTTGATTCAAAAAAATTATTTTTGATACCTAACTACACAAACATTATTAAAGCAACTTAAAAACGCCAGCATAGTAAAAAAGGGAGATACAATAAATAATATATCGAAGAATATAAAAATGAAATACTGTGCATTTTTCTACAGATCAACAAATAAAAGGTAGTCATATAAAATTTAGTTGCAGCATCCAATACTTCCGTACAACATATTTAAAAATTTGTAGGTAGCCCCCGGAAATAGGTACCATATAGGCATCGGGATTATTTGAAACACTGCCACAAAGTGCCGGACACTGAAAGAAACACCCAACTCTCAGCAGATATTTTTATTTTTCCCTTTTATTCTTTTCTTTTTTCCTTTTTCTTTTTCCCCCTTTTCACTCTCTCCCTTCATTTTACTTATTTATTCCTTCCGTGCTCCTTCCGGATGGCAAAAGAAAAAGTAAGACGGACAAAAAGGGATTGGTGTAACGGAAGTGAACTTTCGCTCTCCAAAGTTCCCCATACAAAGGACTAACCTTATTGCCATTTCAAGCGATGTGCTTCCCTTTCGAAAGCTTTTCCATGGGATTCCCTTAATGTCCTGCAAATTTAAACTTAAGTAAGAGAAGTGCTTCTTTATATACTCGTATAGATATACGTTTGTATTAAGTTTAGCGGATTATCTCCCATCTCAAATCTTTATATCAGGCATAAAATATCAAAAGATTGTTAATAAAAGATAATTGTGTACATGCTAATTCATTTTAGAATTCTCCATCATTCTGTAACAAATGTAGGATAAGTGGTTCTTTATATACTTGTATATGTATATATGTATATATTTGTATAAAGTTTAACGGATTATCTCCTATCTCAAAGTTTTATATCATTCATAAATATCGTGCATAAAATATCAAAAGGTATACATAATTGTGTACATGTTGATTCTTTTCAGAATTTTTGCTCGCTCAGTAGCAATTTCTTTTAATATTTTCTGAGAAGTTTTTTTTTTTTTTTTTTTTTTTTAATTTGTTGGTTGTCTAATTCCCGGGTTTTCATTTCTGTGAATATTGTTAATTCTAAAGGTCTATTCAATAATGATGGCAAATGATGTTAATTCTAAAGGTGCATTCAATAGTTATGGCTAATGATGTTCATTTTAAAGATTAATTCAATAATGATGGCAAATGATGTTAAATCTAAAGGTCCATTTAGTAATGATGGGGTATGATGTTACTTCTGAAGGTCCATTCAATAATGATGGCGAATGAAATGTTATTTTCAAAATTGTTATAGTAGTTTCCCTAAGTAATGGTAATTTTTTTAAAATTCTGGAGGCTGTGACTGGAAGTGTTTTAAACTTGAAAAAAATAGTTATGCTAAAAAATAAACCAAAACTTTCGTCGTAAGTTAAAATAAAATTCATCAAAATCTTGATCAACGTTACATTATCCAGATCAACTAAATTTAAAGTATTAGAATATAATCCATAATCATCGATATTTCAGACCCGAGTTTCTCTTGATGTTACATGATGGAATGATGACGAATAACCAAATTTAAACGGATTAAAGAGCTTGAACAGTTCAGGAGAAATACGCAATGTTAAAAAAGCATATTTGAATTTAAAAAAAATTCTGATTTTTAGTTATTTAAGGACGAGTTAACCACAAAAACGAATGCGGAGGATGGCAACATAGATTTTAATCCAATTTGTGCCAATACACAGGCCGAATTATCACACAAATATATTGGGAGATTACATTAAATATATTGAAATAAAAAAACATTTTTTTCTCTTAAGAATACGTATGCATAGTGGTGCATGTTGAAAATCATGAAAACTGCTGTTGTTTCATCGATTTCAAAATACATGATAATTATTAAAGCATATATATTGGTAACCTAATAACTTAGGAATATATATATATACATATATAAAAAAAATTTCAGCCTTGTGTTTTCTTATAGTCTAATCTAAAGCGAAATAAGTTAATTACAGGTTAACATGATGGAATACTACAGGCTATATTGAGGTTTCTAATAATGCAGGTAGCTCAGTTAATATAGTTGTACGAAACCATAATATTAGAACTTGCATTATACAGCAGTGATTATGAGATCCATAAACCTTGAGCATATAGTTAAGGAATTGAACTAATTTATAATGAGAGAACCCAGTTACTCGATATTAACCGGTTCGTGGCATGTACCTAGAATTATGATTGGGAACTTAATTCCAATAGTTGAGAAGAATAAAAAAAACAAGAATAAAAGCAATAAAAATATTTTTTGCGGAGGTAACAGTGAAGTCATTATGCATTATTTATTTTTATCACATGAAAACTGTTTAACAATAATTATTTGATATAGATTTATTTAACAGCATTTATTTTTTTGTGTATTGAAATAATTTTTCTTTATTATAAATATAATAATTCAAATCTATAATTTAAATTTAAATTTAAACATATCATTTGTAGATTAATTTAATTGAAATCTTAATGCAATAGAATAGTTAATATTGTGATATATTGCATTCAATTATATATACTTATATATTTACATATTCATCTAACTTGATTCATTTGGAAAAAAAGAATTTAGTGAAAATAAAAAATAAAAAAAACTATTGATGCTATTTGATTTTAAAATGAAATAATTAATATGTTAATAGACATATTTGATTACTTCAAAAATACTCATACTTATATTTAAATTTTAGTTAAATTATTAAACTACATATAGAATTTAAGTTCGTTCAATTAAAACAATTAAATTTTCAGTACGTTTTGTTTTAAATAATTAAAATCTCTTCTCATAATTTTTGACTTGTATATTTTTAATTATACCATTTATTATTAGAACACTTTAGCTTTAACTTAACATTCATTATAGAAATAAAAGTTGATTTTCCGATGCAGATTAGTTTGGTTTGTCGCTTTACGGTCATCTTGTGCACACGAGGCCTAAACAGACCGTTCTTATGCAGAATTTAGAAATAATTTTTATTCAGTACAGTTTGACCAGACACTCTTAAAAAAGCTGCTTGAATTTTTTATTTGCAAAGTAATCTTTACTTTTAAGTAACTCAGGTTAAAAAAAGGCAATTAACTTTGTAATCAATTCTATTTTCCTGTTCAAAGGCACAAAAAAATTTAATCATTTCCTCTCACACACAACCAAAAGAAAAACCAATTCCGATTAAGAAAAAAGAATCAAAAGAGAATCATATACAATTCTTAAGGCATCATCCCATATCCCTGAGGTTTATGTAGGATTCACCTGCTACCGAAACAAGGAAAAAGGCTTCAAAGCAGGTGGTCCATCTGAGATAGAATAACCAAAAATAAGCCAATAGCTATTCCCATTATTAACATAATTTTTGACTTGCATATTTTTAATTTTACTACTTACTACTAAAGCAATTTAGCTTTAACTTATTACTCATTAAAGAAATAAAATTTGATTTTTCTAATTTTCCTATGCAGAATTTAAAATAATTTTTAATAAGTTAAGTCTGACCAGGTATTCTTAAATAAGCAGCTTTAAGAATTTTTTATTTGTAAAATATACTTTGTTTTTTACGTAACCCAGTTTAAAAAAGGCAATTAATTGTGTTGAAGGGAAAAAAATATAATCATTTCCTCTCACACAAAGCCAAAGAAAAAACCAATTCCGATTAAAAATAAAGAATCAAAAGAGAATCATATACAATTCTTAAGGCATCATCCCATATCCCTGAGGTTTATTTAGGATTCAGCTGCGACCGAAACAAGGAAAAAGGCTTCAAAGCAGGTGGTTCATCTGAGATAGAAGTAACCAAAAATAAATCAATAGCTCTTCCCTCTATTACTGATAATTGCTGCAAGCTGGTTGGAGCATGAACGTTCATCTGCCAGCGAAAATGGCAGAAGTCAGTGCTAAGTCCTCGCCGTTTGATGATTGCATTTGCCGATATTGAAGTCACAGATCGACACGACCAGTGTTTGGTTAGTTCTTGGAGAGAGACGGAGAAAAAAAAATTTAGCAATGGGTGGTAGGAAAGAAGTTCGGAATATGAAGGTTATGGAGAGGGCATCTGAAAAGGTCTCTGGTGTAATTGGCGTTCTTTATTGGGTTAAAGGTAACAAAGCAAGTGCTTGGTTAGGAGGATTTCTTCTCTTTTGACTGGACCAGCAGAATTGGGAATGATAGCGCTCAGTATCTAAAGTTGTTTCAGCTGGAAGGACTTCAAATGTATTGGAGAGGGTTCTTTTTTTTATTCGTCCCTGAAGATTTCAGGGTTGGTTCGATGTAATTGAAGATTTCCTTACGGCTAAAGAACTGGTGCTTGTATCTAGCAAAGGATAAGAAGTTTTGATAAAATCACTACAAAAAACAGAAAAACGTTTCTATTGATGCAATATATGAGATTGAGTTAAATTGTTCAAGAAGAATACAATAACTTTGAACTTACTTTAAAATTTATGTATATGCATTCTGAAGTCTATAAAGATTTTTAATCTTTTTGCATAGTAATCTTTTTTTAAAGATTTTAGCAATAAAATTAAAATGATTGTAGGATTTTTTATTTTTATTTTGCAAATGATTTCTATATGTAAATTTGAGCTACTTGAATAAAAAATAGATATTGAAACGTGAATATTGAATTAAATATGGATATTGAAAGCTGCTTCAATATTATACAAAAAGGGATATTGAAGCATGGTACTGAATCGAAAATGCGTGTTGATATACAAAAATGGATATTGAATGTATATTTAATACAGGCTTAATATAAATATGTGTTCTTTCGTTTCACTTCGTTGCTTTGCACTTCGAAAATTTTATTAAATATGATTTTATTTAATACAAGTGTGATAATGTTTTGAAATCAAACACATATTAAACATATCTTGTATGCATATATTTGTTGTTATATCATATGTTTTAATGTTCCTTACATACATAGTATTTAAAGAAATAAATTTCATGTGTATTTTAATATTCAAATGTCAATATTCAACAAAAAATTATTAAGATGAGATTATGTCAGAACTAATGACAAAATTGAGTTAGGAAATAAAATTGTTAGCTTGATCATTCAATTTGTACAAGAAAGGAAAAAATTCTAGCTTTATTATTAATTGCAATAAATTGTTCCAATGATTTTATATAAAATTTTTACCCTTATATTCATCTCATATTTTGTAATCAAATGAAAATCTCATTGGCTATCAAATTGAAAGTGTTCATTTTCTTTATAATTTTAGCATAGTCGAGGCTATCAATATTATAATAATAAGACGATGAAGCGTATAATAAGACTTAAAAAGACTATTAAGACAGTGTATTGTATTTATCAGTTTTGATGCATTCTGAAAACCAATTGAAAGGAAACCAAAAGCAATCAGGGTATTCTCCTCAGACCATTTTTATTCTTAAGGGCGGGCGATGAATCCAGTATTCTTGAGCCCGGGCCAAGATTTGTGTCGGATCAAAGGGATCGACACTTCCTTCCATTAAGAAGGTTAGAGGAGTAAAGATGGAAAATGGTTAATCTCTGAAAATATAGGTAATGGATGTTTGGAAGTTCCCGGCGGTTTTAGAGGCACTTTTGTTTGCTCTGCGCTTTTCCATTATTCATTATGGGGATTTTCTTTATTACTGGTCCCCACCAAAGACCACAGAAGGGCCGTTTTTTAAAAAAAATCATTTCTTAAGCATCACCCTATACCACGGAAGTCCACATTATTTATTTTATTTCAAATGAAAATAAATTCCGGGATTTTCTTCGGATACTTGCTTTCTTTTAATGTTCAATTAAAACTTTTTGGAATAATATACCGCTGTGACAAAAAAGTAAGACCAATTATTTCTGTCTTTTCAAAAACTCTTTATTTATTCTTCCAAATATATTTCAAAGTAATCCCCTCCGGACAAGTGTAATTATGCCAACTTTTTTTTTTCCAATCCTCAATGCATGCCAAAAAGTGATTGGCAGGGATGGCCTTCAAAGCGCTCCCCGATTCACGTTGAATCTCTTCAATCGACTCAAAACGGTGTCCCCGGAGTGGTTTTTTGAATTTCGGAAATAGTCAGAAGTCTCACGGTGCGAATGCGGCGGCTGTGGAACGCTATGGGTTTCGTTTTTGGCGAAAAAGTCACGAAGAATCAATGCAGTGTGAGCTGGCGCATTCAGTGTTTTCGGTACTACTTGAGATTTGACGCGTTTGAAGCCCAAAATGGAATCGACGGAACCTTTTGAAATTCCAACATCCTCAGAAAGGTCTCTACTTGTAAGTAGACGGTTTGCAAGCACCAAATCTTTAGTTTTTGGACTCGAGCTTTGTCGGTTGAGGTTAATGAACGACCAGAGGGCTCTTGGACTTCAAAGTGTTCTCTGCATTCTTTGAACTGTTATATCACTTTTAAACCTTTCTTTTCGATATAGGAATGCTCACCGAATGCCTTATGAAACATTCTATACGTTTCCGCAAACAAAATGTAATGCAAGTTCTTTGCTCAATTAATTCAGACATTTCAAAATTCGCCGGAATCAGTTTTAGCACCTCACAAAGCCAAGCGTAACTCAAACACTAATGAATATTTGGACGTCAAATTTCCCACAAATTTCCAGGACAGTGCCAGCAACCTAAAAAAAAATTGAAATTCCATAAGCCTCTTGAATTTTAAATTAAAAATTGGTCTCACTTTTTGCACACAGTAATAACTCTTTTTTACTGAAGATTGTATATAACTCATGGAATTTGTTTAAATTGGTTCCATGTAAAAATTCCGTGCATTAACTATTTATAAATTAAAAAATATATCGAATTTCTAATTAATATTTAAATGAGTTCGTGTCTTAGAATTTGCTTTTTTTGATTGAATGCGCTGGTAATATTTCCCAATTACAGCCAACGGCCGTACCATGCTGAATATACCGGTTCTCGTTAGATCACCGAAGTTAAGCATCATTGGGCGCGGTCAGTACTTGGGTGGGTGACCACCTGGGAACACTGCGTGCCGTTGGCAAATTTGGGACCTGAATGGCCGAGTGTCTAGCGCTCTGGCGCTCGGTGCAACAGGTTTCGGGTTCGAATCCCGGCGGTGCCATGGATGTTTGTAGTGGTTCGGAATCCATTTTAAGCCGTAGGTCCCGGTCTTCTATGACTGTAAGAGCGTCACGGAGTAAAAGTCAGGCTTCTACCTACGGGTGCTCCATCACAACAGAAGCTGCTTCCTTCCCCTTCAATCATGAGTCCATATGGGCTCGTGGGCTTGGCCAGCCAAGTGGGATAAGAAACAACAACAACAAAACACAAATAATTCGTCAGAAAATTGGAAATAAAAATTAAATCCTCGTTTATAACGATGGTTCATTTATAATTATTTTTCATTGTCTATAATAACATTTCATGAATAAAATCTTTGAATTATTATTAATATGAGGTATTCGGGTTATGAATTATTACGGATGTGAGTTATAATTATAATAATTTCAATGAATTATTATGCAGAAATTTTGCAATGGAGGAAATTATATTCAATATTTTGTGAACAGCATATATTTATTATAACGAATGCGTGGAAATTCTAATAATTTAAATGTAAATAACGTTTTATTATAGTAATTAATATGCAGATATTTAAAAATTATTTGCATAGGAAAAGCATCTGCATTGGAAGAAAAATATGAAAGATTATTTTATAGCTATAGCAATGATAATACTTTACCTTAAAAGTGTAATATTTTTATTAATAACGGTGACTATATCAAAATTTTCCTAATAAAGTTAACAAACGATGGGGCCTGATGGCCGAATGGCTGGCGTTCTGCCATTTGTTACCAGTCTCGGGTTTGAGTTTCGGCGGTGACATGGATGTTTGTGGTGGTTCGCAGTCCACTTTACACCGTAGGTTCCTTTGTAATATGATCGTAGAGCATTGGGGATAGTGTTACTCGCATCCGCAGAATATCTTCAAACTCCACGCGCGGCCTGATTGCCAATTGGCTAGCGCTGTGGCATTTTGTACCACAGGTTTCAGACACGACTCCAGGCGATGGTATGGATGCTTTGTTAGTGGTTCAAAATCCACTTTAAACTGTATATCCTGGTCTAACTAGTCTAAAGTGAACAAAAAATGGCGACAAATTGAGCGACAAAGCAAATCGTCAAGCTACACGTGCCCACTAGGTAGTGTTAAATGAGTCCTTACTTACGGTATAAATATAACTGCCTAAGTATTTGCCAGCTGCATTAAAAAAAAAGTTAACAAAATATCGGAGGTTTAAAATACAGCGAGTACAGTATGCATCGATTAAAAAAAAAAAAATTATTTAACATATTCTCTATCTTATTATTAACTCTAACAGTATTTAAAATAATCTAAATAAAAAAGCAATTATAAATAATTAATAATTATAATAATTAAATAATTGAATAACTAAAAAACAATTATAAATAAAATAGATTTTTTAAATGAATTCTAAAATTTTTTTCTAATTTAATATCATAAGAAGAAAAATCTCATCAAACATAACAAATCGTGTTTTTACTAAAAGGCTAATCGAAACCGGCACCGTCGGTGGCAAAGAAAAGAGAAAATTGCTACATCAAATTTTCGACACTCTTCCAAGAAGCTATACAGACATAAAAATTCTGCCATTTCTTATTTCTCGCGAAGACTTAGTAATAACTTAATTAAGTTAACTAATGAGGTAACTGGCTGAAATCGAATTTTCGGATTTCTGCGAAAGCTACAAAGCTGGGGTTTATTGCAAATATTCTTAAGTGTTACGAGTTAATGGAAACGTGGAAAAAATAGACTGGGCGTTAATAATCAAAATTTTCTTTTCATTCTTTGTGTGGAAAAATAGTAAATCCTTTAATTAAAGTGGAAAGTTAAAAGATATACTTTCAGCGAAACAAAAGTGTTGAATAATCTAGAATCTGTATTTAATTTTAAGTTTGAAAGATTAATTTGGTACGAAATTTTGAAATGCTAAGTCGTTTTAAATGTTTCAATACGTTTGTCAGCCAAATAGCTTAATTAATTATCTTAATTAGAATATGATCAATAGTGGGGATGTTAGAATGTTACAATATTCTTTTTTTTTTTTTCGGTAATGATTTTTTCAAAATATTTTTGACCTTGTATTTATAGGAGTATTTAATATCCCTTTAAAACTATTTTGAAAAAATTAATTTTTAACGTATCATTAATTCCAAGCATATTGCAAGTTTATAAGCGGTAGGGAAGCCTGACGACCAATCGGCTACAGCTCTTGCCTTTGGTACCACAGGCTTTAGGTTCAATTCCTGCCGATGTCATGGATGTTTGTGAGTGGTTCATAATCCACGTTAAACTGTAGATTCCGTTCTAACTAACCTACAGTGTGCAAAAAATGACCGTAGAGCTACAAGCCAAACCATAAAACTATACGTGTCCCCTAGGTTGAATGAGTAACGTCGAGTAACTAAATAAGTAAGGTTGTTGCAGCCCTTGCTTATGGCTTAAATATAACTGTCTAAGTATTTGCCAGCTAAATTAGAAAAAAAATTTAACAAAAGATTGGAGATTTGAAACAGCAAGTATGCATCAATTAGAAAAATAATTTTTAATGACGAACTTTTGTTGCTCATTATTAACTCTAACAGTATTTAAAATAATGTAAATAAAAAAAAACAATTATAAATAAAATAGATTCTTTTTCGAAATTTTGTCTAACTTAATATCGTCTAAAGAAAAAATTTCATCAAACTTAACAAATCATGTTTTTACTAAAAGGCTAATCGAAACCGGCACCGTCGGTGGCAAGAGAAAAGAGAAAACTGCTACATAAAATTTTCGACACTCTTCCAAGAAGCTACACAGACATAAAAATTCTCCGTTTTTCTTATTTTCCGTGAAGACTGAGTAATAACTTAATTAAGTTAACTAATGAGGTAACTGGCTGAAATCGAATTTTCGAATTCGGCGAACGTTACAAAGCTGGGGTTTATTGCAAACATTCTTAAGTGTTACGAGTTAATGGAAACTTGGAAAAAATAGACGCAGCGTTAAAAATCAAAATTTTCTTTTCATTCTTTGTGTGGAAAAATAGTAAATCCTTTAATTAAAGGACAAAGTTAAAAGATAAACTTTCAGCAAAACAAAAGTGTTGAATAAGCTGGTAGTTAAAAATGTTAATAGTTTCCGTAGTAAGGTTAATAAAAGATAGTTCCTGATCTCCGCGTGGCTAGCGCTCTGCCACCCTGTATCACAAATTTCGGGTTCGAGTCCCGGCGGTGTCATGGCTTTTTGTAGTGGTTCGTAATTCACATTCAGGTAGGTCCCGGTCCAACATAATAGCAGACCGTTGCGAGTATAGTGTTACTCGCGTCCGCAGCATATCTTAGAGCTACACATTCTGTCTGTTGGTCAATTGGCTAACGCTCTTGCCTTTGATACCACAAGCTTCAGGTTCGACTCCTGGCGATTGCATGGATGTTTGTTAGTTATTTGGACTCGACGTTAAACTGTAGATCCCGGTCTAACTAACCTACAGTGTGCGAAAAATGATCGTAGAACAACCAAAAAACCATGAAGCTACACTTGTCCCCTAAGTAGTGATAAATGAGTATCGTCGGAACAGCCCTTGCTTGTGGCATAAATATAACTGTCCAAATATTTAAAGCTGCATTAGAAAAAAAAGTTAACAAAATATAGGAGGTTTAAAGCACAACATGTACAGTATGCATGGATTAAAAAAAAATTTTTAATCACCATATTCTGTATCCTATTATTAACTCTAACAGTATTTAAAATAATCTAAATAAAAAAGCAATTATAAATAAAATAGATTCTTTTTCGAAATTTTTTTCTAACTTAATATCGTCTAAAGAAAAAATCTCATCAAACATAACAAATCGTGTTTTTACTAAAAGGCTAATCGAAACCGGCACCGTTGGTGGCAAAGAAAAGAGAAAATTGCTACATCAAATTTTCGACACTCTTCCAAGAAGCTACACAGACATAAAAATTCTCCGTTTTTCTTATTTCTCGCGAAGACTTAGTAATAACTTAATTAAGTTAACTAATGAGGTAACTGGCTGAAATCGAATTTTCGAATTCGGCGAACGTTACAAAGCTGGGGTTTATTGCAAATATTCTTAAGTGTTACGAGTTAATGGAAACGTGGAAAAAATAGACGCAGCGTTAATAATCAAAATTTTCTATTCATTCTTTGTGTGGAAAAATAGTAAATCCTTTAATTAAAGGACAAAGTTAAAATATAAACTTTCGGCGAAACAAAAGTGTTGAATCAGCTAGAATCTGTATTTAATTTTAAGTATGAAAGATTAATTTGATACGACTTTTGAAAATGATAATTTATTTCATAGTTTCAATACATTTCTTAGCCTAATAGCTTTATTATTTGTAATTAATATATTTTCATATGAAAAAAATTAATTTGAATAATATTAAATAAGTCTAAATTATAATAAATTAAATTATATTACGTTCATATTAAATCGATCCATTTAAAGGCCCCCATAATATTGCTACTTATTTTATTGAAAAAGAAAATGTTTTTTACTATATAATACTACCATTTTTTTGTATTTCTATCATTTAAAATACCTTTATTATTAAAATTATCAAAAGCATATTAAAAAAAAAAACAGAAAGAGCAATTAAAATTTTGGGTAGAATTTTTATTAAATTTTCTATGTGTTCGTTGATAATCAAAATTCTTTTTCAAAATTTTTATTCCTCTTTACACAAGAACAAACATTTAATTAAATATTTCGTCTTACGACAAAAAATAATTTTTTTCACAGATCTTACTTGAATATTTTTTGAAAGTTATCCTAATATAGTTATTTACTTATAAGCAAGTTTCAATTTGTTTTTGATTTTTACTAAAATAATTTTTATTTTATTTTAAAATTTATGCTTATTTATTTTTTTAAATTTTTTTTCCCTTTAAAGATAAGAAAGATTTCTCAAATACTATTTTTATTTTCTAGTTTAAAAATAAACAGTGAGCTATTTCAAGAAAAGATTATGAATATACAAATGCCATTAACTTAATTTATGTGTTGGTATCAGAATATGATCAAAAGTAGGGATGTTAAAATTATAAGTGATTGTAAGCGTTAATCATTAAAATTTTCTTTTCATTTTTGAATTGAGAAATAGTAAATCCTTTAATTAAAGAAAAAAGTTAAAGATAGACTTTCAGCGAAACAAAAGTGTTGAATCAGCTAGAATCTGTATTAATTTTAAGTTTGAAAGGTTAATTTGATACCACATTTTGAAATGCTAACTTATTTTAAATGTTTCAAAACATTTGTCAGCCTAATAGCTTTATTAATTGTAATTAATATATTTTAATATGAAAAAAAATTAATTTGAATTATATTGAATTAGTTTAAAATATAATGAATTAAATTAATTTATATTAAATTAAATTATATATATATTAAATTAAATTATATATATTAACTCGGTCCATTTAAAGGCAATATCCCATAATATTGATATTTACTTTATTGAAAAAGATAATTTTTTTAGCAATATACTACTACTATTTTTTTGTATTTTTATCATTTCTATCATTTAAAATACCTACGTTATTAAAATTATCAAATTTATATGATACGACAGTTGAAAAGGCTAAGTTTTTCAAATGTTTCAATACATTTGTCAGCCAAATAGCTTAATTAATTGTAATTAATACATTTTAAATTACACATTAAATTAAATAGATCCATTTAAATGCAATATTCCGTTATATTGATACATATTTTAATAAAATAAAGATAAATTTCCATTATATAAAAGATGAAAAATGATCTTTTTTAATTAAAATAAAGAATAGATTAATACTTTTTTTAGTATTTTTATCATTTCTATCATTCAAAATACCTGCGTTATTAAAAATATTAAAAGAATATTAATATAACAGAAAGAGTAATTAAAATTCTGGGTAGTAGTTTTATAAATTTTTTTTTGTTCATCGATATAAAATTTTTTTGCACAATTAATCAAAATTCTTTATTCTTCTTTGTACAATAACAAAAATTTAATTAAATATTTTGTCTTATGACATACACAAAATTTTTTTTTTATAGGTCGTACTGAAATATTTTTTTTCTTCTTTTACTTAACTAATTTTTACATTAATTTAGTGGTATTGTCAAATCCAGATGAAATGTTTTGGAACTATTGTTTTGCCTTTTAAACTAGAGAAATTTTATCAAATATTAATTTTAATCTCTAGTTTTAAAATATAGTTTTTAACAGTGAGTTATTTCAAAAAAATAATATACATTAACTTAATTTGTATGTTGATACGATAATATGCTCAAATTTTTAATCATATGATAATATGATCAAAAGTGTGGTTGTTAGAATACGTATGCTGAAAAATGCATTGGTATAAGTATACGGTAAAAATCATAAAAAAAATTTAAATATTTATACAAAAGGAATTTATTGTAATATTTTGTGGTCCAAAATATTTAAGTCAGAAAAGGAAAACAAATAATGTGAGTTTTTTTTTTTTTTTTTTTTTTTTTTCCGTTTTGATATGCACTGTTCGAACATGTGGTCCACGAATACCATGGACCATATGCATATAAAAGAAACCCAGAAAACTCCTATCTTGTAGGAGCGATACTTTAACCAGACGTTTACTAATAACATTTAGCCAGCATTGACTGAAACGGACGCCGATAGTAAATTAGATCCTAAACGTTTTTAAACCTCTCTGGGATTAGAATATTTTTCCGGAAAAATATTAAACTTAGATTTTTAATTGAAATAATTCGATTATATAATATTCTAAAAATAATTTCCTTTGAATAATACTTTTTTATAATAATATAATGTTTTCTAGTATGAGCTCCCAATATTAATTAATAAGCAGAGGTAGTCAAATAAGTTAATATCGAAAATGGATTAATCTCTTCGTGCGTCACAGAAAACCTAAATTAAAAAAAAGAAAATGAATTTGTCACGCGAATTTAGTGATACGTATTTTAAAATTGTGAAATATATCTAACACTAATGATTTGCAAATAGCGAGTCCTTCCGTGTGGGTACGTGTTAGAATAGCCCTACTGTAGTCCATGCATGTCGTAAAAAGCGACTAAGAAGTATAACTGAATGGGGTAAAGTCAAACTTTTTCCCTTTGGGTGTAACATGTCTTTGTGCCGCAATGTCAAGGTCAGAAAGAAACTGCAATTTTTATCCTTTATAATAACATGTCGGTTTAAGTTTCCCACGGGTCCATATGAACTTGATCTAGATGTTTGCTAAAAACCAAGTGTTGTAAGAAACAATAGAAAAATGACTACTTAAATTTGATGAAAGATGATAAACCAGAAACACTTCTTGTGCTTCGTGTTATGCATAAGTGAAACTTGATAGCTAAAAATATTTCATCTTTTCTAAATAAAGTAT
Organism: Caerostris darwini; assembly: GCA_021605075.1. NCBI lineage: Eukaryota > Metazoa > Arthropoda > Arachnida > Araneae > Araneidae > Caerostris > Caerostris darwini. Next base: position 65,220 of record BPLQ01011118.1, on the reverse strand, counting down.
TGAAGTCAATTATAAAGTATCAGTGCTATTAAAGCTAATGCCGGTGGGGTAAAGTCAGACTTTTCCCTGCCCTTTGTTTTGATGCCGCAAGGACAAAAAGAAGCTGCATTTTTTTACCCTTTATCCTGACCATGAGTTCATGGACTTGGTCTAGATGTTGCTATCGACCAAGTGGGACAAGAAACAACAACATCGATAACAAATATCCATTTTCGTGCTTGATATTTCTTTTTGACTTTTCTGTCTTTCAGAATATAAACAAACTATTGTTACAGTTGTCTTAAAATACTATACTCTCTAAGGATCAATATAATTTAACCATCATCTAAGATTATATATCCAAGATCCAGTTTTGGAAAAATTTGGCAATAATAATTAAAATAAAACATCACCCATGAAGATTTAGCTGTATCACTTTGGAATATTAAATTTTTCCCTTATCCTCAAGATAATTTTTTTTCCATCCTAGAATGTAATAAATAAATGGTTCAATTTGAGAATGATATCTTCTTTCATTAATTCATGATGGATTGCATTCTTAAAAATAATGAATTCTGATGAAAACCGGCCATGACGTTATTGATTGATAAGCTTAGTTCTGGAAACTGTCTTTTGAAATAGATTAGAATTATCAACGGGATATTAATTTCTTAAGTAAATATTTAATGCACAATCGATAGCTGGAATGAGTTGTGGAGAGGTGAGTGTCATTCTTTAAAGAAGAGAGCTTCCCTGTCATGGTCTGTATTAAAAACTACTTTAGGCGCATAACCATTGTTTTGATTTTGTAAAAGGTTGAAAATTGTCGATGGCGTTTTTTTATGAATAATAAAAGAAGTTATTCAAAATGAGTTATTTTAAGAATATTTACTTAAGAAATATTAATTTAAGTGCGAGATAAAGTGATAAAAATCTCATGAGATGTCATTGGTGAATCAAAATAATCAAATTGATTTATTAATTGAATAGGGTTATATATATTAATTTAATAGGGTTAATATTGATTATTATTTTAGTTAGTTCATTGGTTGTATAATTAAAAGAAAATACTAAATATTATATGTGTTTTCATTGTAGTATATGATCAGCATACTGCAATGAAAACACACTAAATATCAGCACATTACAGACTTATGCTGAAGAATAGCATTTTGCAGCTATCTTGAAAGTGGTTTTAATTTCGATTACATTGGTAGCGTTCATTACAGTCACTGCATTCAGAAACGATGAGTCACAATGTCGATTATGTTTAAAGTGTTTTGCATCGTGATTTGAAAAAAAATAATGACGTTATAAAATATTTAGACCAATTTTTGTTGAAACCTATATTATATAATTTTTCTGTTAAAGATCATAGTGAAATTAAACCTAATTATTTAAATATCTCATAGTAACTAACTCCCTGGCATTACAGTCCATGGTGGACCATGACCATCAGCCTACTGACAGATTGCGAAGCAGGAGATCCTTCTTTTTACTGCGCAGGGTTGTTATATCTACGACCAACACTCTAAAGTCGTATTTAGACCGGGACCTACGGTTTAAAGTGCATTCTAAACCACTACAAACATCCACGGTTACGCAGAAACTTGAATCAGAAACCTGTAGCACCGTCTATCAGGCCTCCTTATAACAATAGTAATTAAATAAATTTCTCTTTTTATATTTCTTTTCATAAAATATATACTTTATGCTTTATATGATTACTTGAAATGATTTATTTATTATTATAAGAAAGGAAAAATTGTTTATAATATTTACATTTATCTCTGCATTACGATTCTCCTTAATAAAATACGGCCTGAGGACCAATTGGCTAGCCCTCTGGCCTTTGGTATCACATCCATCCGGTTCGAATCCGGGGGGTGTTGTGGATATTTGTGAGTGATTCGAAATCCACGTTAAACTGTAGGTCCCGGTCTAATTAGTCAAAAGTGAGCACAAAATTATCATAGAACGGCAAACCATACCTTAATAATTTTATATAAAAATATAAAATAATATCATAATTTTGTTAAAGTCTTGCAACTATTTTATTAGAAAATCTTATCTGTTTGAGTCTATTTATTTATTTTAAATTTTCTGCCATATGCCTTAGTTAATTTATCGTTTAGTTATAATATAAACCTCAATTAATGTTTTAAAAGAGACCCATTATTAATTTGAAAACATGTATTTTTTAAAAAGTAAGGCCTCCAATAATTACACATAATTTTATTTATTTATTTTTCTATGCGGCTGATTCGTGTTTCTCTAATGCATGCCAAAAATTGACTGCGATGGGATAATAATATCTTCCGGGGGTACTTAAATGGGCAACTCCTCCTCAATACATTTTTTATGTGGTATTTGGAAGAATATTCAGTTTGTTTTATAATCTTTTACTACTACTACAAACTGTTCATGAATATGAAAAATTGAGAACAATTATTAATTTAAATATTTCATTTTTATCATATTTATGTATATATTTAATTTTTTTCCACGTTTTATAGAAATCAGTTTTTAGTACTTAAACTAAATTGAAAATTTTAATTAATAATATAAGCTGGAATAAATAAATTAAAATATATAATCAAAAATTACTCAACTTCAAAATCAAATAAATAATTGTTTTTGGAATGAGTACTTAAATTAAATTGAAAATTTTAATTAATATTATACACTAGAATAAATAAATTACAAACTATATTAAAAATTACTCAACTTCAAAATCAAATAAATATGCTATTAAATATTTCTTCCCAGATTTCATTGAAAGCATGAAAGCATGAAAGCATTACTTGAATGAGTATTCAATTTCAATTGAAATGTTCAATGAAAGAAAGAAGAACGTTGAGAATTCGACGCAGATGCTTCTAGGACGTATTATCCATCGATATTTGAAAGATTTCCCAAGAGGGGGGGGGGGGGCTCTTATGACGCACCCTGCGCTATCCCACCCCACACACATCCATCTACCCAAACATGCACTCATGCCCCAAGAGTGATGGATGTTAGTGACGTTTCGAAGGCGTCTTCTGATTGGTCGGCAGGCCGGCCCCCTGTCGTGAAAACATTGGATCCCGAGTTATTTATCATTCGTAAAAGACCATCAATTTGCCTTTGAGGAGTGCAATTTTTATTCCTTTTGCACAAAAATATTGCATCTGTTGCACAGAAGGAGGCACTACAATCACCCTTCGAAGGGAAGGGTCGAACAATGGGATGTGGTGCGTTGGTAAGGAGATTCATGGACTTTTATATGTGTATGTGAGCTCGAAGAAGACTTGAGTGATTGATTTTCGTCTGGCAAAGGTGACAAAGTATAAAGCAATTGGCATCGTGAAAAATTATATATGTAAGGTGATATCCATTTTAAAATACTCACTTAGATAACTATATTATTATTATTGGTGAGATGTCAGTCTCAAATTAAATATTTCGATGGAATCTCCAATAATTTTTTGTTGCTCCGTATACCGTATGTCGTGAACTTTTCAAATAAATTTTAAGTAAAGATTTCACAGACTAGCAGTTCTTTTTGATTGAAAAAGAAAAAAAAATGTAATAACGAAAATTTATTGTGTGCGTTACTGAAATGAATATTACTTTTTTATGTAAAAAATTGCACAAAATTTCTTTCTCGATAGCTAGCGTTATTTTATACAATTTAGACGACAGAAGTTGAGAAAGTATTAGGTAATAAAGTTTAATTGCGCGAAGTTGAGAAAAAAATAGACAAAAATAGCTTTTTAATTAACGCAGAAATATTAATTTATTTCATAGTCCTAATGTAATGTCCGATTCGTGGCTCAGTGGCAGCGTGTGCCGCTGGTGAACATTAAGGATGAGGCCCAATCTGCTGGCTGCTTTGTTGTAAGACATTGTTTCACAAAACGAGGAGAGTCGATGACGTTTATTCAACATCTTGCCTCCTAGTCGTAATTTATCATTGTGCCTAGAGCTGAGTTGACCCCGTACAGTTTGGTAATGATGTGGATGAGAAGTATCATTGGGTTATGTGACTCTCTGCTGTCATATATGAGACCAGGTGCTACGACTTAAAGTGATTTTGCCTTCGTATCCGACCACTCTACAAAGATAGTTCATAATGGATTTTGGAGTTACTATACATATTCATACTATTCTTATTTATTTATTTTTTCTTTTGCGTTGTTACATTAATTAGTGTTTATGCATGGATGACACAGAAAATAATTTCTTGCAGTGCTGAATTCAAGATAAAAGGATCCATTTTGCAAAAGTAAATGACAATCATGATGCTATACCTTAAATTTGTTCCTTCTCCAATTATGAAAACAATCGAAACCATCGAGAATTTAGAGGAAGAGGAAAATCTACACAACATACTTATGCCAAATCAACGTTAGATCCAAATCAACCAAATTTCTGAGTCAATATAAAATCGTTCATATTATTCATAAGTCGATACATGAAGATAATATGCGATTTGTCTTCAGAGAGACAAGCTGGGGTATTATCATATGGATTATAGTTTGACAATGGTGAGAAACTTTTACTATGAGGAATCATGAATGAAATTTGAGTTAAATAAGTATTTGTTTTTGGTACCATAGTCTTCAGATTCGAATTCTGGTAGTGGTAAGGACGTTGTTTGGTGGTTCGGAATCCACGTTAAACTCTTGGTCCCGGTCTAATTAGCGTAAAGTTTGCAAAAAAAGGACCTTAGAGGAACAAATCAAACTCTAAAGATATTGAATCAATTTTTTTTCCAAATTTCGGGTTCCTGAATCAAACTGCATGTTATACTTGGGGAACTAAGGCAACTGTTAAAATTCAAAACGGTAATGACTTTGTTTTTATATTCTCGTTAACAATATTACAGTAGCCGAAGAAGGCATTAAATATTTGACCATTTTAGAATAAACAACACTATTTCGTTGAGTCATCGTGGTAGTAGGGGAGTAATTTCATTTATTTTTAAAAGTAAACGGCTTATTTTTCCATTGCGAATTGGGGAAAATAAGATGTTTACTGTCAAGGAGAGAAATACTGTTATAGTCGTCGTCTTTGAATGCAGCCTAAGTTTTTAAAACAGTGACTGTAGAAGCCCCCTGGGCCTAATTTTGAACCCTCTTTCTCTTACATGCTCTCCCTGCCATTGGCATAGAGTAGCATGTGAAAACAGTACACATACACACTTAACCTTATATAAAATTCTAATAGACTCATACAAAATGCAATTTTGTATTAAAATAATACAAATTGAGTCATAGTATAATTATAAATTGAATCAGCCAAAACTTGGATTAAAAGCAAATTGCATATGTTTATTTTAATAGTTATACATCAAAACAAATTATAGACAAATATATGCCTAATTGCTTATTTCTGTTAGACAAGAATTATAGTTTTTGAAATTTCAATGTGTTTGATAAAAATAAAACATCTATTTTTATAATTAGCGTTGCGTAACTCCTGGCATTTGAATATTTTAACTGGATTCCTCTTAAAAGAAAAATAGTTTGTTAATTATTATATAACTTAAATAAATGTATATTATTTGTTATTACAATTTAATAATGACAAAAAGAATTAATTTTATTTTTGTATTATTTAAAAGTAAAAAAAAAATCAATTAATAATTTGATTTTTAAATATATATTAAAATATAAAGTTACCATTTTTCATATAAAATGAAACATCAGAAGTAATTAATAAATAATGAAAATTTATCGCATCAAATATTATTAGTTCACTTTAAAATGCCTAAGAAATATATTTCATTAGAAATATATCAGAAACGAGTAATTAAATGTGAGACACTAGGAAATATATTGCACTTTTAAGCAATGCAATCCTTGCCTATCAGTTAATTATAGTACTTTAATTTAATAAAATGTATTTATATATAAAACAATTCATTCTTGAACCAACTACACAAATTCTTAATAAATAATTAAGTCAATTACATAATAAATATTATAAAAGTAATTGACTTAAAATCCAACAATAACCTTCCATTTAACAATGACTTTCTGTAATGTACTCGTTGTGCGTTTAATTTAAATTGATCAATAACAGAGGATTTTTAAAGTAATATCTATTTTTTAAAAAATAATTTAATGAGATTTGTTTCGTTGTTAAACACTTACATTTGCTTTAATGGTTGAATTCGGTTAATTTGGTTTTAAATTAGCGAATTTATTTCGTTTATTGCATTCAAAATATTTATATTTTTTACTTGTTGAATCGCAAATAATATATTATTTGTATATCTGAATATTTTTCAGTTAAATAAGAAGAAATAATAATGAAATCCTTTCAATGAATAACCATAATCTGATGTTTTTATTTACAATTTAATTACATTTGAAATCATTGCAAAATTCTATTTCTTTTCATTACAAACTGAAGTCACTTACCAATAAAATTTCAGATGTATAACAAATCTGCCGTTACTCAGGAATTATTACAGGGGCCTTCTGCATTGCTTCACAATCAAGCCACCATAATTTTAAATAAACATCTTCGGGGAAGGGGAAAATTCTGAAGGATTCAAACATTTCTTCTCTCCTTCTTGATTCGCACAAAAACCTTTTCTGCTTACAGATTTATCATGACGTCCCAAGCATAGATGCCCAACTTTTAGCTTATTGAGTTTCGAACTTAATTCTCCAGTTTCTTAAATCAAACCAATAGACATCAAATCACTTTAGCCCCAAAGTTACAGCAAAATGTTAGATTTTCGTTGAAAATTTGTAACAATTTATTTTCTAATTTCTATATTTCAAAAATAACTAACTTAAAATATCCATTCAAGAATTTAAAAATAAAATTGATGATAAATGAGTGATAGTATATTATACAAAAATGGCCTTTTGCATAATTATCAATTTAGTACGAGCAAATATTTTACGTAATTTTTGATAAAACAAAAAAAAATAACTATTTTTTATAGGGTGATTCTACTGAAACTACTAATAGCAATTACCTATAAAGGTTTGGCTTGGTTTGTCGCTCTACGGTCATCTTGTGCACACGTTAGGCTAAACAGACCGGGACCTACAGTTTAAAGTGGATTCCGATACAAACATCCATGACACCGCCGGGACTCGAACCCGAAACCTGTGTTACCTGTAAAGGATTTAAGATTCAGATCCACTACTAATATTTCTTAGATTTTTTTTTTTGTTTTGTTTGTTTTTCAAATTGGCTAGATTTGAAATAACAGCTAATAGCATATTAGGTTAAAAATAACAGCTGATAGCAGATTAGATTAAAAATAACAGCTGGTAGCAGATTAGGTCAGAAATAACATCTATTCTTTTAACATACAAGTATTATTTTAGATACAAATGTTTCTTTAAAAATAAATTAAATTATATAAAAAAGTATATAACTTCTATATTTACTGAAAATCTTTTTTAACACATTTATGTTTGTTATATTTAATACAAAAATGCATCTAAAAATTTCTGTGAAATATAATGGCAACTTCCAGCAACGAGTCCATAATCTTCATTCACCAATTGAAACCCATTTTTGCTGCTTTCACTACTACACTTGACAAATCAGCTGCTTAAGTGCAGTTAGCCATGGGGATTTTGCCTCGTTTTTTTTTCCCGACCTCAGAATTCCCCTAAGCCTAGAGGGAAAAGAAAAGATCTCCGACACTTGGATGGATGGTGCAAACAGATAGAAGCAGATCTTTTTTTCCCCCTCTTTCTCGCGCGACTAGCCGATATCTGCTTTCCTGAGGAAAAGGGTACGAAGGATTTTTTAAGGGCTTTCCTTTTTCGGGGACGTTTTTATTGATATTTACATGGGTGTCCTAGTCATGAATAAAATATGCTGTTTCGTTAAGGTTAGAATGTTTGTTTCCATATATCTAAAAGGTTATTGTGTGGTAAAGACCAGATATTACCAAATAGAAAGGAAAATTTAAGTTATTTAATTTTTTAAATTTAGTTTAATGACGTTAAGTATTTTGAACAAAGGAATAAATAATAATATTTTTTTTTAGTATAATAAAAGATTTAAATGCCCGACTCATGGCTCAGTGGCAATGTGCGCCTCTGGTGAGCGTTATGGCTGAGGTTCAATCCCCTATCGGCTTTCTGGTAGAAACTGTTTCACACAACGGGAAGACTCGATGGCGTTTGAGATGTTCATCATCTTGCCTCGTTAGTCGGAATTCTTGGTGGGAGGTTTTCTGGATTTTCACCCATACCATACGCAAATGCAGGATGGTCCCCCCTATAAATCTTTCTGGAAGGCACTACCATCCTTCTTCAGCGACATGAATCCAAGTCAGACGTCTATCTATGGGTGCTTCATCACAACAAAATCTACTCCTTTACAATCATTCATAAGTAGATTTCTCATGGGATGTCCGTCTCTCGCTGCAGAACACTTTTTTTTAATTACATCGAGGACTGGGTCGTATTAACAATGTCCCTGTGAGCAGCCCAATGTGAACTGCACCGACGAACGCTTTTTTCATTTATCATTACCCAGGAGGCACGAAGATGTGCTATATGCTTGAATATATGCTATGGACGTAAGTAACACTACCTCCGCACAGCTCTACGATCATATTAGACCTACGGTTTAAAGTGGATTCCGAACCACTACAAACATCCAGGGAACCGCTGGGACTCGACCCCGAAACCTGTGGCACTGAGCTCCAGTAACTCAACCATTAGGTCCCTACTGCAGGACAATGATCATTAGATACAACAACACAACAAGATTTAAATAGTTTTAAATTGAAATTAGTGAAAAAGTAAACAATTGTTAATACATGTCATAACAGGAATAGCAGTTTTATATTTTTATTGCAGTTAAAGATATACATTTTATATTTAGTGCATTACATAATTACATATTTTAATCTGATAATGTTTTATATGATAAAATATTTTATCAATTTTACAAAAGATATAATGAATTTATTTAAAAAAGTTCATATTCTACATCAATTTAAAAGTTCAAAAGATGCGTTAAATTTAATGCTCATTTGTAAGTCCTCCACAAATTTAAATGTTTTTATTGTGAATTTCTCGTAATAATGGTTTCATTTATCGCCTGAAAAAAAATCATGCTTTTTTTCAGGGACAGAGGTATTTGAATTGTTTTTCTTGTGTCTTCTTTATTAAGGTAAAACTGTGTTGCGGACTAACTTTTAACACTACTTACTAGTGTTAACTTTTAACACTACCATACTAGATTTGACGTTTTATTAAATGTATCATATTTTAATAATATATGAATAAAAAGGTTTTTTAAAATTAAATTTAAAATGTTTAAGGTATTATTATCCATAATTGTAACTAAGAAAATATCTATTTTATAGGTATGCAGCAATAAGTAGTTATAAAGTTTAATAGTACATTAAAAGATAGTTATATTCCCAATCCTCAATTAAGTGAGTAGCATTTTTCTTAAGATTTGTTTTAATAGAAGGGTTTGCTAATGTAGAAGGATAAAATTATGTCTAGATTATTAACATATATTTGATTTACATTTGTGATTTAATAACAGAAAAATCAATAGCAAACATAGAAACTTAGTCTTAAAAATAGTTAAAAGAACCAAAATTTTTTTTTTAAATTTAATAATTAACAACAAATTAAAAAAAATATTTACTATCAAAGTGAAATTATAAGTATTTTTAAGTTATTTTTTTAATTTCTAATTTACATTAGATTATTTTATTTTGAAATGTAGGAAATACACGTCTTCCTTTTTCTGCATATTACGTCTACAATTATTACAATTATGAATTATAGCCTACAATTTAAGAACCACTATTTTGAGCCGTTATAATACTAGGAGCTGATCTTAAAACGATCCCTCAAAGGAAATAATTTTTTGCATATCCACCACAATTTAATCTTAATCATCTTCAAAAGAATTTACTACAGTTAGCTCTAATATCACTTAGCTCTAATAAAAATAAAATTTAAAGTCATCATTTAACTAGCAGTAATCTTTATCATGGAGGCTTCAGTTCTACAGGCATTTTTGAGAAATATGTTTTCTATATTTTATATATTTGTGTAAATATAATAAATACGCAAGCAGAACAACTGATGAACCTTATGAACTTTTAGTATGTAAAAATTCATGCAAAATGCAAATTGTAGTAATGTAAATGCAAATGGTAAAATGTAGACAAATACCCATTTTATTGACTATTAACCTCACTTATAATCCTATGTATTGTGTTCTAACTAGCACGAAACAGTACAAGTATTCAGCTTTCACTATGGCATGTAATCAAGGCGTATTTCGAAAAACAAGTTGACAAAATGGTGATTAGTTATTTGAGTTTTCACAGACACGATATTCACAACGCGATGGAATACATTTGAATGTTCTTGTAACAACCTCTCGCCCTAATTGTTGATATCGATTCATATGTTCACCAACAAGTACAGCATGATTGGAAGTCACGTAAATGAGAAGTTCATTGGAACAAAAGAAAAAAAAATCTCATTAGTTTCCAAAAACAATTCATTCGGAAAAAACATTGTGTTCATTTAAATAAACATATACATGAGTAAATAGCAGAAAAAACAGCATGTCGCATTTATTTCGGACAAATGAATTTATGTAGCTGCAGCACGTTGTACAAGGGTCGGAAAAAAGGAAGGGGACAGGAGGTGGAGGCTGTCTGCACAATGTTGCTTTCATCATCCAATCCAGGCAGACCCTTGGAATCCAATTTAACGTTCTCATTTATTTCCAACATGACGAGGAACCATAGTCACGGAGGGCTTAGTCCTGCAGGTCTTCCGAAACACAAAGGATTCCACAAAGGGTAAACTGGGCGGGGTTCCTTTTCCCAAGCAGCTGATGGGAATAGATGTGGGTGATGTCCCCGTTCCCACCCCCACGCCATCATCATCATCATAATCCCCCCCGTTCGTATCCTCTATGTGTGAAATATGAGGACCGAAACTTAGAAATTAAATTTCCATTTACTATTGCTCAGTGTCTGGTGGTGGTAGGGGGGCGGTATTATTATGTGCCAGGTTTTCAAAATTAATTGAGAGAGCTCTGAAGCAGGGGGGTTGGATGGAGGTTAATATGCACTTTATTAATCACTTCTGGTGTGTCCGATGGTTTGATCTTTTGACGTCGATGCTGCCGTGTCCACAATGGAATTATGAATGCTCAAACCGAAGGAAATGGACTGGGGATTATTATGAATTCGAGTTTAATTGTTTGCGATTTCTTTTCTGCTTTTTGAAGTTTTGCCGCGACCTGTTTTGTTCCTCCTTCCTCGTTGGAAGTGACTGGTGATTGTTAATTGAATTTGCACAATGCTTTTGAGAAAGCGTGAAAGGGTGTGAATTTATTTGAGTGGGAAGTTTCCCAGCTTCTGATGATTCAATTAATTTTATTCCAAAAGCCTTGATGCATTGAGGATGATTGTGGAAAAATATTTAAATTAGTCAGTAAAAGCTTATTATTTTTAAGATTTATGATCACTTCGGGATTATTACTCGGTAGGATTCATTAAAGATTCTTTATTCAATGAATTGCTGTAAAGGCAGTGATAAATTGAATGTGCTTTTGTTTTCGTCAGTTTTGATGTTTAAAAATGTGTGATGAATGATAATGTTTAAAGGGTACGGAATAATTTTATTTTCATTTGTTCATATGTTCATAAATATATGAAATAAATTATCATCTTAAAAGATTTCGAAAAATTCAGAAAAATAATAAATAAGATGGAAAAATCTTTGATAATATGTGGTTCAATTGTTTAGATATTGAAAAATTATCAGTTTCATTATGCAATAATTTATTACCATTTTTTTACAAGAAAAATTAATGGATATATATTTGTTACGTATTATAAATTTATAGGCTTTAGCGGTTTTTTTTTTTCTAAATTTGATTATTTTCTTCATATTTAATTCCTTTATTTTCCTAATTGTTTTAGGTTCAAAATTATGTTATTATTTAATTTCGAAAATAATAGTACTATTATCAATTCATTGAATATTCTTATGCTTTAAATTAATACCATTTTTTACAAGAAAAATTAATGAAAATTTATTTTGAACATTTTATAATTTGTTGCACATTTTTAGATAATATTATTATACAATTATATAATTAATAATGTTATTATATAATTTATACTTATATATTATTAACATTATAAAAATATATTATTATGTAAAGTTCGGATTTATCTTACGAGAAACTCAATGGCACTTTAATTATTAAACTAAGAGTTATATTAAGCAAGTCAAATATATTATTCAATAAATTAACATCTTGTTAATCTTTTCAACATACATGAAGGCATATATACCTATATAATGCCGTCATACAATTTTACCCCATAGGATAACAACATTGGAATTTGAAAAAAGGAATGGGCTTGGAAAACTAAAAGAAAACACGTAACACAATGGAACTTTGTGGAAATCCAATAGTTCTCTAGTTGCATCTACTTTCTCTATCCCATAAAACTGTCCAAAAGACGGAAATTCCTAAAGTCTAATACCGCAAGTCTATTTGCCCTTAAAAATCCACTGCCGAAAAACTGTGAGAAACGAGAAATTTATAATTTGTTTCCTATTATAAAATATTATTATTACACAATTATATAATTATACTATCAATAATGTTATTATATAATTTACACTTATATATTATTGATATTTTACAATTATATTATTATGTAAAGTTCGGATTTATCTTACGAGAAATTCAACGGCACTTTAATTATTAAACTAAGAGTTATATTAAGCAAGTCAAATATATTATTCAACAAATGAACATGTTGTCAATCTTTTCAACATACATTCAGGCATATATATCCATATAATGGCGTCATACAAGTTTACCACAAAGGAAAACAACTTTGGAATAATTAATTAATTGGAATTTAATACCGTTTTTCATAAGAAAAACTACTGGATATTTATTTTGAGCATTTTATAATTTATTGCACATTATTAAATAATAATATTATATAATTACTTTATTAATAATGTTATTATATAATTTACACATATATTTTATTAATATTATACAATTATCTTATAAGGTAAAATTCAGAATTATCTCATGAGAAATCCAACGGTACTTTAAATATAAAACTAAGTGATTTATTAACCGAATCAAATATATTATTCAACAAATTAACATGGTGTAAATATTTGTAACATACATGAAAGTATATATAGATATATATATATATACCCATGTAATACTGTCATTTAAATTTAAAACGAAAACAACATTGGAATTTGAAAAAAAGGAATGTCTTTAAAAACTAAAAGAAAGCACGTAATACTACAATGGAACTTTGTGGAAATCCAATAGTTCTCTAGTTGTATCTACTTCTCTATCCCATAAAACTGTCCAAAAGACGGAAATTCCTAATGTCTAATGCCTCAAGTCTCTTTGTCCTTGAAAAATCCAGTGCTCAAAAAACTGTGAGAAACGAGAAATTGCCAAGCTAGCCAACCGCAAACTGATCCGGCCTACTTCAGATTCTTCTATATCTTTCGTCCTTTCTTTTTTTTACCCTTCTTTTCCATTCCAGGCGTCAAATTCCTGGCAAGATAAGAACCGAACTGACGGGTTCCAGGATCCGCAGGTGTTAGAATTTTTCCTGCCCCCCCCGGGGCCCGGGGGGGAGCCCCTGAGAATATAGAAAGTAGATCCCTGGGAAATCCCCCGGAGGTCCTTGGTAAGCAGATGATTTGTCAAGTGCATTAGAGAGGAAACCTGGTAGGCGAATCGGAGAAATTGCTACCAGGACGCAATGAGTTTTCGCCATTCCAGGACAGACAGGGTTGGGAAAGGAACCGATTGAGTTCTTTTAAATGATGCATTTCGCTGCAACAAATCGGTTTTTATCATTTGAAAGGTCTCTGGATTTCAGACTGGTATATTGCTGAGAAAATGGTGTTAAATTAAATAAGTTTATTTCTGATTGATAGTTAAGAGGTACATAATAACTAGCAGATATAATATATACTTACTAGCAGATAATAGATAATAACTAGCGGATATAATAGATAATAACTAGCAGATAATAAATAATAACTAGCAGATATAATGATAGATTAAGACTTTAAATAACATAAATTGCTTGAATTAATAATCGTTCTTCAAAACATCTACGTTAAATAATTAATCCTTTTTAATTTGTTTTAATAATTAATCCTTTTATTTTTTCTTTAATTTGTTAACATTTATTTTTAAAATTGTAGTGGTGGGGATACAGACAGGGCAAAATTGCAAATGGTTGTGGTTGTGTTGGGATACTTGAAGTGCAAGTTTCAGAAATCACAGTTTTTATTTAAATAGGCAGAAACATCACACACATACAATTAGACACATGCAATATTTAAAGCATTTAAAGTAAAAGAGATATAATTATAGCTTCGTAGAAGGTATCCGTAGGTATATCGTAGAGTTTGTAGGCTAACTAATACGCAGGATCGCACTAAATTTGCTTCATCTTGAGGTGACATATTATAGACCAAATAAACGTTTGCCAGCGGAAGAGCATGGTTGAGTTGTAATTCCTCTGGGGTGAGAGTCAGGTGGGCTCTCTTGCCAGTGTATCGGAGGAGGCATGATTACAAAAATAAATTAGTTTTAGCTTAGAAAATAAAATGAAAATTAATACTGTGAATTTTCTACTACACACACACATATATATATATTACAATATGTAAAGTTTTACAATATGTTAGGCTTTTACAATGTGTCATTATTTACTCAAACATTATTCATTTACGGTAATGGAGATACAGTCCTCTTTACATTATACAAGTATGTGCTTACTTTAACAAATATCAAATATATTTATAATGAGCATCCAAAGATAAAATACCTTTGTGATATATATATATATATTGTGTCGTCCTTATTAGTCAACCGTTGTATTGTCAGATGTTATGTAACAATTTTCTCTAAATATTGGAAGAACTGTAGAGTTGTATACAAACACCCCTACATATACATGCATACATACATACATACATATGCATGTTTTTTTGAGAATAAAAACATGCATATACACAGACATACATATATATATATATATATATATATATATATATTTCTTAAATATTTAAGCATTTTTAAATTAAAGCATATTTCAAAATACCTTCCTTACGTCATACAGACAAATACCTATCTTCACCATTATCATCAGGGCTTGTTGGTCTTTCAGCATAAAGTACGGCAAGTACCAATTACGCACAATCAAAACGACAGTGACAAGGATTTGCGAGTACAATAAATAATGTAAACAGTTAAGACACAACGTGCCTGGGGACCCTCAAAGCCAAATGATAAATAAAACATAATTATGCATATTTAATACCGTCCCAAATACATGATGAAATCCGCCATTGCTGCCAGGGCTGCTAATAGCGGCTTTTAGGACTAAGTAACAAAGTTATCGTGATTAACTGTTCACATAACAACCGAACCGTCTCCTAGAGGCTTGAAACATTCTGCTAGTTTATTCCTTGCAGCACGTTCTGGGAGTCAAGTCTGAAAGTGGTGCAACTCGTCTGTAGGGGAGTGCTAATTAAAGAAATTTAATTCCGGCGAGATTTTATAGCCAAAAAGTTAAACGGTGGTATGGAGAAATGTATGGTGTCGTATTTTACTTATCTTAATGGGAAATTTAACAGAAAATGTATGATTTCTTAAATGAGCACACAGAGAGTAAAAATATATATTATTATTACTAATTTAATCTAAGTTTGACCAACCCAAATGATTTTGCTGGCCACTTTGAAAATGCATCATAACTACGCGGGTCGCATATAAAATTATATATCCCCATTTTAGATTTAGACCCACTATAGGCAATTTTATATTCATATTACAACTTTTTATGGGCCGGAACGGCCGAGTGTCTAGCGCTCTGACGGTCGGTCCCACAAGTTTCGGGTTCGAGTCCCGGCGGTGCCATGGATGTTTGTAGTGGTTCGGAATCCTCTTTAAGCTCTAGGTCCCGGTTTCCTATAACTGTACGAGCGTTACGGAGCATAAGTCAGACTTCTACCTACAGGTGCTTCATCAGAACAGAAGCTGTCCCCCTATTCCCTCCTTCCATGAGGGATACGACAGCAACAACTTGTTATATTAGAAGTTTGAAGATGCGCGCGCATCTTGAGTTCGCAGAATATAATTATATTATTCTGTGAACTCATAGATAAAACAGGCATATATGTATATATTCGCAAGAATAGTATTTTAAAATCAAAGTTAATTTTTTCTGATAATTTCGACAGTTAATTTTTGAATATATGGATTCACACATAATGTATTTTTTAATACATTAGTATTCACTACTTTGGCCATTTTAAAATAAATATTTTTTGTAAAAGTGTTATAAAACTCACTGGCCAGAAAAAGTTTCAAGGCGGGTCGGGTGTTGGCCACATCTGATCTAGTTAAATGACTTAAGAATTTTTTAGATTTTACTAAATTTTGATACATTTATAATGATTGTTTAATTATGCATAACTGATTTTTTAATTTCATATTGATTGTAGCGTATTTAGAAAGCTATAGGAGATTCCTGTAAACTTTTCATAAATAATTATTCCTATAAAAATTATGCGGCCTAATGGCCAATTGGCTAGGGCTCTGGCCTTTGTGAAACATTCTCCAGGTTCCAATCCTGGCGGAGGCATGGATGTTTGTGAGTGGTTCGGAATCCATGATAAACCGTACGTTCAGGTCTATTTACCCCAAAGTGTACCCGAAATGACAGTAGAGCGACAAACCGAAACTGTAAAAATTATATATTTTACATACCTTATAAGCCAATTTATATATATTCAATAATAAAGATGTTTTTGAATTTGAAATAATAGTACTTTCTTATAGATTGAAACAAATGATGTTTGAATATTTTAAAAGTATAATATTGGCTCTTATTTTTTCCTTTGTGATATTTAACCTAATAAAATTTAAAAGAGATAATGTCAAAGATATGCATCTTGATATGGTAACTGAATAAAACGTTATACAACTACTGCCAAATGTATCATTCTTTACATTTGTTTCCTAATGTAGCTGGCGGACACGTAGGCAGTTGTATTTGATGCCTTAAGGCAATACTGCACCGACGTTACTCATTTAGCACTACCCAGGAAGTGTGTGTTTTGCTTGAAAATAAACTACTTACACGGAGTAACAATATCCCCGCAATGCTCTACAATCATGTTAGATCGGGACCTACGATTTAAAGTGGATTCCGAACCACTACAAGCATTTATGTCACCAGCGGAACTCGAACACGAAACCTGTGGTACCGAGCGCCACAGAGCTAGCCACTCGGTCATCAGGCCCCATACTTCCCCATATTCTATTGATACTTGCATTATAAATGATATAAAATGGATGATTAACTACAAGTGGTAAAAATTTTTTAAACAATTTAAAGTATTCGGTTGTCTTTAAAAATTTTTTTTAAATATTACGATATTTATCAACGAAAATAAATTCAATTATGAAATATATAATTAATTGTTAAAATACACGGTTATTTTGCACTTCAAATTTTAATCCAAACTTGTTCAAATCTCCGGAAAAGGGTAGAAAAACCTCTGAACATAGTAAATAATTATTAATTTTTTTAACTATTGCCAACTATTACGGCATCTGTCAATTTCCTGAATCTGCATGTAGTTGAGTTAGTCATAAGGCAATATTTTGACTTGATTCACTACACGACTGAATCCAATCATTTCCAAAGCTCTGCACCCTGTGCGGAATGATCTACTGTTCCAGCAAAATATCACGTACCTCAGCTAATGAGCTATGTTAACAGATCAGCGCTCTGGCCATTCTTCGGTGTTGGCTTGTTGTTTTTTTTGCGTGTCTACCCTTTGGATGCAAGAACTGCTGTAGCAGAACGAAGTGATGACACACAGCTCTGCGTAATTAGAGGTACGTGGCTGACCGTGGTTGGTGAAGGAAAGGACGAGGCCTTACGTGATTGGTTTGGAATTCAATGATCCGAAGTTGATTCGGTAACTGGGAAGGTTGTCTACAAACAAAGGAGATTGATTTTTCCTCTAACCACTTTGGATTATCTTGGTTTACATAAATTTCTAAAATAATTTCAAGGAATTATATAATTCAAATAATTATGTGTTGTATCTCATTTTTTTTTTATTCGGTTATAAAAATGTTAGTGAAAGTAGTTTATAAGGTAGACATAGCTAAAATATATATTCAAAAAGTTGATATATTCAACGCAGGGAAGAAGATAATTCATATGAACACATACATCCATACAGCTCAATGATGATTTAGACGGCTTAAAGTTTGACTATGAGCTAACCTCGGTGTGGTGTCCACATAATAGTATCAACATCATGATTTGGTTTGTCACTGTACGGTCATTTTTTAGCATTATTTAGGCTAATTACCGCGGTACCTACAGTTTAACATGGATTCCGAACTACTAATAAACATCCATGCCACAGCCAGGATT
The DNA here is from genome assembly GCA_021605075.1 of Caerostris darwini. Taxonomy (NCBI): domain Eukaryota; kingdom Metazoa; phylum Arthropoda; class Arachnida; order Araneae; family Araneidae; genus Caerostris; species Caerostris darwini. Next base: position 46,742 of record BPLQ01011118.1, on the reverse strand, counting down.
CAAACTTGAAGTCTGTGGTACCAAAGGCCAAAGAGCTAGCCAATTGGCCAATTTAGATGGTAGTCATAGTTAAAATATATTCCAAAAGTTGATATTTTCAACATATGGGAGAGGAGAAGTTAAACTCTTTTGTTGTACATAAACACACAAATCCATGCAGTCCACTGACGACTTAGGTGCCTTAAAGTTTGACCTTACTGTCAACGTCGTGCCGTAATAATAGTATCAACAACATAATTTGGTTTGGTTTGGTTTGCCGTTCTATGATCATTTTTTGCACACTTTAGGCTAGTTAGACCGATACCTACAGTTTAACAGGGATTCCAAACCAATAACAAACATCCATGCCGTCACCAGAATTCGAACGTGAAGCCTATGGAAACAAAGACCAGAGCATTAGCCAATTAGCTATCAAATTGCCTATCAAGACAGTGATGCAACAACCTCAGAAGCAGGATGTAATACATCAGGACCAGTCTTCACTTCGAAATCAACAAAAATATATTTGAATCTATGAATTAATCTTAATTCTAGTCTAACACATATAATTAGTGACAAAACTAGCCTAAGCACACATAACTCATGTTCGATTAACTCATCGGGCTTTAATCTAATATCTCTAGTTACCAGACAATCTCAGGCTTATATATTAGAATATAATGTGGACATATGTATAGAATTCATGCATAATGTTTATATAGTTCAAAATGATCCTTAATTTTATAATTTATATCGTGAATTGAAAAGAAAAATGTTTTATTAGCTATGAATTAGAATGAATAATGTTTTTTTGCTAGACATGTTTTTGAATAGAAAGTTTATTAAATTAATAATAAATGTACGAAACTTTAATATTCTTGTAAAATTCAATACAATTTGTAATATATTTCAAAAACTGATTTTTAGTTTTATATTAAAAATTTAAATATTAAATTGTTATGGTTGTGAATATTTGATTTGACTTGACATGATTTCAATATAAAAATGGGATCGTAGGATGGTTCGCTATATCCTTTAGTTATATTATTTTACTATGCAATGAAATGAAACTGCTGGCATCAATTTTTTTAAATGATTAGCATTGGTATCACTGCTAGAACTCATTGTATATAATAAAAATAAATCCAACATTTTTTTCAGTAATATAAAATTAAAATTATGTTTAAAAATAGTTTAAAATATTAAACTTCAAGCGATTTTAATATATTTATTCTTTTCTTTATTCTATTATAAATTTGCTATACATAAATTTACAATAATAATAATAATAAACCCTAAACAGCAATCGTAATGTATTCTTCAATAATTCAAAGGAAAATTCCACTTTGAAATTAAAAAAAATATATATGTAAAATATTTATTTATGCAGATTGTAGTAAACAATTGAAATAAAAAACTGTGACAAAATAATTAAATGTATTCATTAAAATTAATATTTAAAAAAAATTCAGCTTATTTTTTTATGTGTTCCCCTCATTAAAGATAAAAATGATCTTTTTAATTTGTATAAATAAATTTCAAATATTGAGATATACAATCGACGTAAAAATAAATTTAAAAATAATAAAACAATAGGATTTAGTTGAAAAACAAACAATTAATACATTTATCATATGCTCCAGACATTATATAAACAAAAAATTAAATTAACTAGAAAAAAAATTAGCAGATAGTACAATGAATCAACTTTAATAACAATTTATACATATATTTAACACCTTGTATAAAAATCAATATAAATGTAAATTTAAGAGTAACAAAACGATAGGATTTATGTTGAAAAACTAGCAATTAATACATTTATCATATGATCCAGACATTGCATCAAAAAAAATTAAATAACTAAGAAAAAATTAGCAGAGATTGCAATGAGTCAACTTTAATAACAATTTATACATATATTTAACACCTTGTATAAAAATCAATATAAATGTAAATTTAAGAGTAATAAAACGATAGGATTTATGTTGAAAAACTAACAATTAATACATTTATCATAGGATCCAGACATTGTATCAATAAAAAATTAAATTAACTAGAAAAAAATTAGCAGAGAGTACAATGAATCAACTTTAATAACAATTTATATATATATTTAGCATCATCCTATTATGGGGAATGGGAAAAAAATGCGCGAGAAATCGAGAAACAAAGACTGAATTTAATCATTTTCGGCATCATTTCACAGAAAAGAAGATTTTGATTATCTAACAGAAAAATATAATAGAAAAAAACTGTCTCAAACAAAACAAAGGAACAACTTCATTTCGGGCCAATATTGACGCAAGCGGCTTCATGCTTGGTTCCTATACTACAGAATGAAGATAAAGTAAAAAAAGAGAGTCAAAAAAAGAAGAGACGGCAAGTAAAACAATAAAGTTCTGTCAGAGCGACATCTGGTGGAGAAACACGAGACAATGATGCCCTGGCCATCAATAGTAGATGTCATTGCTTGCAAAGTAGTAAGTTTTTCTAAGAATACGAAATAGTCTACGAAGAAATAGAATTTAATACTTGACTTTGGTCAAATAATGTCTGCTACGAGAAAAAAATATAGGTGTATATATTTTATTGTAGCGACCATATATATTTCTGGTATCTTTCTTAGATAACAAATATATTTTTAAATTAGAATAATATTATCTAGATTTAAAAATTAACCTTAACAAATTAATAGTTACAATCTTTGATTAAAATTATTTAAGAAATGAGACAGTGAACATGTAATTAGTTACTGTGCTTTTTAAATAAGGTGTTCAGTTCGTAACCAGAAGAAAAGTTTAATAAAAAATAGTACTTTTATGCTGTGGATAATGGTTTACGAAGAAATAGAATTTAATATTTGACATTGGTCAAATAATGTCCGTTACGAGAAAAAAATATAGGAGTATATATTTTATTATAGCGACAATATATATTTCTAAGTATTTCTTTTAAATAGCAAATTTATTTTTCAATAAGAATAATATTCTGGATTTAAAAATTAACTTTAACAAATTAATAGTTATAATATTTGAATAAAATTATTTAAGAAATGAGGCAGTGGATAAATAATTGACTCACTGGGCTTTTCAACTAAGATGTTCAGTTCGAAACCCTAAAAAAAGTTAAATAAAAAAAAATCGTACTTTTATGTTGTGGATAATGAAACGTGAAAGTTGTTAAATCTTCCAGATAGAAAGTTCTACTTGGTTCAAGGCTGAAAGACTAGAGTAGAAATTCAAATTTAAAAAAAAAAAATAATATAAAATTTTAATCAAAATTAACAACAATTTATACATATATTTAAAATCTTTCTATCTTCGGTACAGAAGAAATAAAATGTGTGAGGTAACGAGAACCAAAGACTGAAGTTAATCATTTTTGGTATTATTTCACAGTAAAGAAAAGAAAAATATAATAGAAAAAGGGAAACTGTCTCAAACAAAACAAAGAAGCAATTTCATTTCTAGGCAATACTATGTCAAATGGTATTACTTCCGAAAGCGCATTATACATATAACCATATAAAATAATGGATATACCAAATATAATAATATATTTTAACTGTTATTTTTTAATAACTTATATTAAATAATACTTTTCTCTGAAGTGATTTTGATTATATTCATTTAGGGTACTTCTTTAAAATCGAATTATCACTTCAAAATTATTTCTCTGATTTAAAAAGAATATTGAATGAAAACATAATAGAAAATAATAATAAATGAAAAAAATAATAAATTAAATGATTTTTGAAGAATAATACAAAAATATTCCTTCTTTATGACAAAATATCTAATATTACTTATTTTTGTTTATCAATATTTAAAATTACACATATAATTTTCTTTATGTCAATAAAATGGTAAATTACAATAACTGAATTTATTTTTGTAGTAAATATAGTAGATGTTTTCAATTTTTAATATTAGGGTGTTAAGTATTTCGTGATAATGTTAATCTAATGTTTCTTTTTTTCCCTCTAAATGTTCACTTTGCTGGGTATAAATGCTTAGTTAGCAGTTATTTTTTAGGAAATAAAAAATTTACGATTGATTAATAATTCCTAAATTTTCATTGAACTTTCAATTTATAGTTCTAGGAAATGCTATTTTTGAAGTTAACGGCAGCAGTTTGAAAGCAATTATAATTATTGTCCTATTACAATCATAACCTAATTTTTCTTATAGTTCGTTTTGAATGCCAGTTACTTTATTCGAAGTTATATTTCACAAAAACCGCATCATATATATAGCAGATTCAACATTATATGAGGGGTTGGGGCATTCTGCTACAGTTCATCTACATTATACCATCACAATTTTTAGGGAACAGCCTTATATACAATATTATACACTCTACCACTTATTGGTTCGGTATGTCACTCTACGGTCATTTTGTGCACACTTTGGTCTAATTAGACCGGGACCTACAGTTTAATTTGTATTCCGAGGCACTAACAAACATCCATGCCAGCATCAGAATTCGAACCTGAAACCTGTGGTATCAAAACCTGTGTGTGGCTCTAGCCAATTGGCTATCAGGCGGCCGTACCGCTCATTAATTTGTGATATGCTTAAAATTATTGATACTTTAAAAATTAAATTTTCAAAACAGTTTAAAAGGGATATCAAATATTCCAATAAATACAAGATAAAAAATATTTAACAAAGAGCATTACCGAAAAAAAAAAAGAATATACAAAAATACAATTATACAAAAAATACAAAAAGAATATACATCAACAAAAAATATTCTTTTTTAGTTGCAGTAAGTGCCTTTATTTAATTTTCAATCAATTTTGTAAATAAATGAACTAATTAATAATCTCTAATGTAATTAATAATCTCTATTGCACCAGAGTCTTTTTATTTACTTTGCTGAGAATCAACATAATATAATGAAATATTATCTGTGAATTACCATATAAATACTTAGTATAAATAATTAATATTTTATGAACTATTTTGACTCTAATGAAAGCAATTTGCACTTGCACAGACATCTTGAAAGTGTACATATCCTTCATACACTTTCCCTTTAAGGCAATTATGCAAAACATTTATGAGCAAATTATAACCACATTAAAAATTCTAAGAGTGGAATATTTGATTGGTATCTAATGAAGCATATGCAAATAATTAGAAACTTTGAGCGCAAGTTAACTATTATTTTTCCACTTAAAGTGATACTTTTATTTTATTTACGTTAATATAGATTAATGCAATAAATATTGCTTAAAAGCTATTGAGCTAGATTTAACATTTCAAGATGGAGACAGTTTATTAATTTTAATTATTTATAGTCGCTTGCATATATTATATAAAGAAAATAAATATGTTATATCAAAATATCAAAAAAGTTTTATTGTATCGAAAAGGTACACATTTTAATAATAATCTAATGGAAATATGTCAACAAGTATTATTACATTTATTTCTTTTCCCTACTAAAGTAGCAAAAGAAAAAAAAATGCATGCAATAAAAAATAATTCACTCTTTAATATTTCAAATGAAAGAGAAAGTGTGTAATATAGTATAGGGTAGATTTATGCTATAAATTAGAAGATTCATTAAGTTTACAATAAGCACATATTGTAATCTTAATGAATCTATGATACAAATTTATGTACAAATATCCTTTATATAACTCTGCGGTGTTTATCATAAACTGACCCATAACCATGAAAATAATTTGTGCAAAATGTTTCGCCTAAAGATAATAGTCGCAAATCTTCACAGGTTACAGGTTAATCCTCACTAATCATCTAAATATTTAATGATTTTCTTTATGTAAAACCCTTCAAACTGCTGCATTTTATAATGAAGCTTTAGGATGGTAATAATAAGAATAATAACAAGGATATTATTATAATTAAGGATAGATAGTATAAGGTTAGACAGTACCAAGGATAAGGACAGACAGTATCAAGGATAATTATAGACGGTATCAAAGATAAGGATAGATAGTATCAAGAATAAGGATAAGCAATATAAGGATATACAGTGTCAAGGATAAGGATAGAGAATATCAAGGATAAGGATAGACGGTATCAAGATAAGGATAAGCATTATCAAGGATAAGTATAAGCAACATAAGGATAGACAATATCAAGGAGAAGGATAGACAGTATCAAGGATAAGGATAACCAATATAAGGACATACAGTATCAAGGATGAGAATAGACAGTATCAACATTACTATTTGTTTCCTTTATTTTCATTTAAAAATTAAAATTGAAAAAAGTAGTTTAATTTATTTGCAATGTTCAATTTAAAAACTACTTTTTATCAAATCCTTAAAACGCCTTTACTTTCAAATAAATAAAGGTAATGCACCAATATCTTTTCCATCCACCCAAACGTTAAAAACATCAAACATCAAAATACGAAACAAAAAGCAATATCTCACACGATGCACCAGTGAATGATTTGGAAATCCCATTTTCCAGATCCATAAAAAGAGTTACTTGAAGCAATACAAATAATTTTTTTCTTCCTTTTTTATTTTTCTTTTTGCTGTGGAGTCTCAATCTTTACCTTTGACCCGCGAAAGAGAGTTCTCCTTCCTGAATCTTTCTCAGGAAGAACAGCCGAATGTTTGCTTTTCATTCGGAAGATGAAACGATATAAAGAAAGCAATTCTCTTCTCCCAAAAGTAGAACAATAAGATCTTTGATGCAATTTGGATAGCTCGGAAGGAAGTAAGAGAAGAGAGAAAGAAAAAAAACTGAAGCAATTTTCCATGTTTTCCAACCTCGACCTTTCGAAAAGTTATACATGCTGAAAAAACATTACATCTGTATCCAGACAGAGCACAAATAAGATAAGTCAAACTAAAACTATGATGTCTGCTTTATTTAAGGAAATATTTAAGAAATGAAAAAAATATTAATAAAATTTTATTATTTAAAACAGTTTAAAAACTAACCACTCGAAATATTTAGTTTCTTATCTTTCACATTTTAGTGATCCTCACTCTAATACAATAAATTATTTTGCATTAATTATCATTTTTTTATTTTTTATTGATTAAATAACAACAGATTTATTTGAAAGAGTATTTGAAAAAAAAAAAACATTAAATAAAACAGTCAATTCAAAAATTGATAAGATTTAAAAAAACCCCATTTATTTATAAAATGACCAATTTGTAAAATTTTAACCAAGAAAAGAGTATAGATTTTTATTATTTCAAATTTTATTATTAATATTTTGAAATTATTTATTCATTATTTTTATTATTTTTTATTTATAATTTATTTTGTAAATTTATTTTTTTATGTTTTATATTTATTTATTTATTTTATGTGTTGTTATCTTTTCAGTGAAAGATTCAGAGTCACTTATGTAGTATTACACGCGATATATTTATTTTAAAATGGCTTGATTCAAGACTGATATTGTATTTTTTATATAAAAAAAACTAACTTGATTCACTTTTTGGATGCATGTAAATATTATTGCTTCTTTTACCATAAAAATCGGTAGAATAAATAAAACAATTGACATTTATTAAAAATATTTTATGTTAAATGCTACTATTTATTTTTAAATGAATTAAAATATTACTAACATGAATGAATTATTTCTTTGCAATATTAATTTATTGTTTAAATGACTCAAAAACTTTTATCCCATCAAAAATTATGATTACAAGCTATCGAACAGTAATTAAATGCTTAATTTAAGAAAAAAATAACTAATTTGTTATGTAAAAAAATTTTGGTTAAAACTACTCATTGATATTTTATGGTACGTCTATGAAAACAACTTTATATATTGAATTTTCCAATCACAACAAAGTTAGTTGGTTTGTTTTATGTTTTCCACAAACAATGCATTGTGTCCTTCAAATTGAAATAGAATACATGAAATATTGAAAGAAAAATAATATGCAACAATAATTTTCCCTACAAAAGCAATAAACTATTCAATTGCATTTGAACACAACTACAGTTCTTCTGAACCTCACCTCCACCCAGGTAATATTTTTCCATTGTACTGTACAAAGACAAAGTTCCCTGTCTCATAAAAAGTTTATACCATTTCTAATCATAGATATACCGACTTAAACCATTCCACCACAGACCAATCTTACCAATTTGCGGTCTGGAGCAGCAAGATTCGTATAGTATACTTGTAGTTTCGATCTTGCTGGCTGCACTCAATGCGATTGAGAGTTCTTTCTTAATGGAATTAGAACGGAAAGGCTGAAGACTTCCCCACTCTCTGAGCAGTTCCACTTCGATGAGGAAAATTCCCTTATAGGTTTCTGATTTCTATAAGGGATCTCCTCTCGAAAGAGAAGATGCTTCTTGATGAAGCTCATCATCATCAGCATGAAAATGGTGGTGTTTGAAGTTCATATCTGGGTTGTATTTTCCTACTCAGTCTTTTTCCAAGGGGTTTTAGTATGTAGCGTAATCATTATTAGAAGTGATTCTAAACTCTGTTAACCTTTTTTTTTTGGCAAGAACTAAATGCATAAAAAAGTAGACGGAGGAATTAAGATAGGAACTGGATATGATATAAAAACTCGTTTATTAAAATTGGATCACGACCAAATGTTGGAATTATTTGAAATTTTGTTCATAAAAAAAGTTTGGTAAAAAATAAGAGGTGATGGATAAAATATGATTTTTTCTTAACTTCTCAAATGGAATAATAATTTATGAACCAGTTTTGAATTATTGGAAGCCAGTTCGTTATCAAGAAAACATATGTTTTAGACTTCACTTGGCTTCATTATGATTATGAAATATTTTTAGTATTAACAATATATAAGCTTAGATTTTTTAAATGTAAAAGTGAAATTATTTATATTTTGAATTATTTTTTACTATAATATTGCTGTTATAAGTGATATAATTGTGCCCAATATATTAAAATATCTAAACAAAATATTATTGTAAAATAGTACTTGTAATCATTATATATAGGGTTCAGGACCAACTAATCAAAATCAACTGTATTTGAAACCATATATTTTTGAGGAAGATTCCTATATACTTGTAGTTTTGATCTTGGTGATTGCACTCAATGCAAATGGTGTAATAATTTATGAACAAGTTTTGATTCATTGTAAATCATGTTCGTTATCAAGATAATATAATTTTTAGTGTTCAAGCTTAGAATACTTAAATGTAAAAGGAAATCATCTCTCATCATCTGAATTAATTTTTTAAAAAATATATTGCAATTACAAGTGATATAATTGTTTCCAATATATTAGACTGTGTAAAATGGTACATGCGATCGTTTTATATAGACATAATGACCAATTAAACAATAAAATCAATGTAGCGTAATCATTATTCGAACTGCTAAGAAATATAATTTTTAGTGTTAACAATGTATAAGTTTATAATTTTTAAATGTAAAAGTGAAGTAATCTTTCTTCTGAATTAGTTTTAAAAAAAGTATTGCAATTACGACTGATATAATTGTTTCCAATATATTAAACTGTCTAAGCAAAAGTAAAAAAAAATATTATTGTAAAATTGTACATGTGATCGTTATATATATGCATAACAACCAATTAAACATTAACATCAATGTAGCGTAATCATTATCAGAAGTGATTCTAAATTCTGTTAACTTTTTTTGGAAAGAACTAAATGCATAAAAAGTAGATAGAGGAATTAAGATAGGAATTGGATATGGTATAAAAACTATTGAAATTTTGTTCATAAAAAAAAGTTTGGTAAAAAATAAGAGTAGTGCAGGTGATGGATAAAATACGAATTTTTCTTAACTTCTCAAATGGAAAAATAATTTATCAGCAAGTTTTGAATTATTGGAAGCATGTTCATTATCAGGACAATATAATTTTTGGACTTAACATGACTTTACTATGTGCTTTAAAATATAATTTTTAGTGTTGGCAATGTGTAAGTTTAGATTTTTTAAATGTAAAAACGAAATTATCTCTCTTTTGAATTAATTTTTTAAATATAATATTGCAGTTACAAGTGGCCAGTATATTAAAATATCTAAACAAAAGTAAAAAAAAAAAAAATATTATTGTAAAATAGTTCCTTTGATTGTTATATATATGCATAACAACAAAACTGAAGAATAAAATTAAATGTATACAAAACCATATATTTTTTAAAAATCGAATTATAATACTTTAAAACAGCAAATAATTTTTAAATTTTATAAAATTTATTAATCAGTTAATATCACGTTTAATAATTATTTTCAGAGGGCTTTTGATTTGTAGTTCCATCTTTTCTTATGGCTGAAAGTAAATTCATAATATTGAACAGTATACTTGTGTAATAATTATTGTTAATTATTTTAAAAACTTATATAGTAAAAAGGAAAGAAATATGGACACTAAATTGTATCATTAATTTGGAACTGTCGTCATTAAGAACCATTATAACTTGTACACTTTTTATGTGCTGTTATTTTCATAAAATGTAAGACAAGGTATAATTTTGTGGGCTTAAGGCTCGTTCCCACCGCGGAGAGAGACGTAAAGATGCAAGAGGCAAGCGACCAAATTTTTTCGACCCCTTCACAGCGAAACGTCAGAAATAGCATTACGCATAGTGAAAAACCGCTTGGAGTTGAAAGTTGGGCAACTCCACGCGGCGAACTGCAAACCGGTTTCAGGCGACCGCGGTGAGGTCAAATTTTGGTCGCTTGCATCTTGTCGCCTTGGTGAGCGCGAGCCTTTATAGTAGAAATAAAAAAGCATAAAAGTACGACATGTAAGTAAACAATGACATAAAAGTACGAAAGAAATTTATGCTTAAAAATCAATGACTAATTTCGTACTAAAATATATAATTTAATTAGAAATATGCCGAATACATTTTTTACAGTGAAGGGCATTTTCGATAACGATTCTTTGTATTCAGTGATTTATAAAATGCGGAACAACTAGATAGCCGACGTCTTACTACAGATTAATTTATAAATTCTTTTCTAATACATAAATTATTTTTATTAAATGTAAAAATATTACCGAAAACCTTCAGGGCAAACATGAACTTTATTTATAATTACTTTCTCTGTGGTAAGGAAATACCTCGTTTAACATTAAAAATATTTAAGGATGTGATTTCTTTTAAAACAACTTATTTATAAGATAAATAATTTTTAATGACCAAGAGTTTTCGAATAAATCCAAATTTTATATTAAATCCTAAATTTCCTTAGTTAAATTCTTCAAGTCGGTAACTAGATAAAAAAAGGTTTTTTTTTTTTTTTTTAAATTGGCTGCAATTTTGACATTTAAATATTTTATTTTGTTTGTTGCAATTAAATATTTAGTATTTATCGTTACATGATGCATGATATATTGATTCACGTCAACTTTATAACTTTTTGCATATTCTGAATATTTTAATTCTAAGTAAAATCACATTCATTCCTATGTTGTGCTAACATAAATTGAAACAAGTAAAATAGTAAGATTACTGTCATATTTAACGATGAAAAAGTAGATTATGATTTTTCATTATCAAAAGAAGGTGAAATGTTAAGGTAAAATGTTTGGTAACTTCTATATAATAATCAATTGACAATAAGAGTTATTTACCGTTTATAAAAGAGAATGTCCGATCCATAAAAATTTCCTTCTATTATACGTCAGTTTTTCTTTAAAAAATATTAAATATTGTGTAGGAGAACAAGTCCATTTATCTTACATGAAAATCTATGCTGGGAACTTCCATGAAACCAAAGTGCTATTGTTGCAGCATATTTCCAGTTGTACTCAAAAGAATACTAATATATATGTTTGGTTTGTTGATCTACGGGCAGTTTTTTCACACTTTGGAATAATTAAACCGGAATCTACAGTTTAACGTAGATTCCAAACCACTAAAAAGCCTTCCTGCCATCGCCAGGATTCGAATCTGAAGCCTGTGGTACCAACTAGCCAACTGGTCATCAGTCTATAGTATACTAAAATGCTATGCTATTTTTTAATTGCATTTGTATTGCTGTAGGAATTATTACAAATAGAAATAACTTTGATTCATTTTCAGCACTTTCTATAAAAAAAAAAAGGAAAAACATCAACAAATTAAAGAAGCAATTAAATTTTACTACAATTTAAACAAATTTCTATTCTTATTAAAGAACATATTCTAAGTTTTAAATCTACATTTTTTTATCCGGCAATCCTTCATTATCTAACTTAAATACGGGATGATTATGTTGCCAATTTCTACCTGTCTTTAAGAAAATTAACGTATTACTTTATTGGTTGGAACTTCAAGACTAATCAGTTTGTTGACTTATGGAAAAAAAGCCTCATTTTGAATCTTAATCTCCAATTAAAAATCTGATCAATTTTCAGATTTAAAAATAACAAATTTCATCATAACGTATACGCTAAGGGTGGGAGGGAAGGACTAAAAACTCCTTCTTAATTTGAATACTAATTTAAAAACTAACTTGAAAATATTCTTTTTTTTTTTTTTGGATGGATAGAGAAAAATTTTTATATTTTCGTTACTAATTACTCTAATGCGACTTGATTATGGTTTAAGGAAAGGGGGATGGAAGGAAAAAAAAATTGCAAATTGCCCCAATGACGCTATTAGAAAAGTTGGGGTAAAGTCTGCTTTCAAGAAAATCCTCCTTAAGGGTTTCTCTAATTAGTTGTAGATAGAGAGGAAGAAGCCAGTTGCTCCGATGATGTTCATTATCGATCATATAACTCAGAATCGATTTGGTGTACCTTTATAATGAGAAGATCTCAACGAGGTCTGACAATATCTAATGATGAATATCAGATAGAAGTATTCAAATATTCTCAGAGAAATTCACTTTCCATTGATTAATATCAAATCTAAAAAAATATTGGATCTTCTAATTTAAAGCTTAAATTTCCAATATTTTTGTATTATAAATATATATGCAAAATATGCCAACGGCCGTACCATGCTGAATATACCGGTTCTCGTTAGATCACCGAAGTTAAGCATCATTGGGCGCGGTCAGTGCTTGGGTGGGTGACCACCTGGGAACACTGCGTGCCGTTGGCAAATTTGGGACCTGAATGGCCGAGTGTCTAGCGCTCTGGCGCTCGGTGCCACAGGTTTCGGGTTCGAATCCCGGCGGTGCCATGGATGTTTGTAGTGGTTCGGAATCCACTTTAAGCTGTAGGTCCCAGTCTCCTATGACTGTAAGAGCGTCACGGAGCAAAAGTCAGGCTTCTACCTACGGGTGCTCCATCACAACAGAAGCTGCTTCCTTCCCCTTCAATCATGAGCACGTATGGGCTCGTGGGCTTGGCCAGCCAAGTGGGATAAGAAACAACAACAAACAACAACAACATATGCAAAATATATGAGAGATAAACATGGATCTGACAATATCTAATCATGAAAGATGGATATCAGATAGAAGTATTCGAATATTCTCAAAGAAATTCAATTTCCATTGATTAATATCTAATCTACAAAAAATATTGGATCTTCTAATTTAAAGCTTAAATTTCCAATATTTTTGTATTATAAATATATATGCAAAATGTATGAGAGATAAACATGGATCTGACATTATCTAATGATGAAAGATGGATATCATATAGAAGTACTTAAATATTATCAGAGAAATTCACTTTTCATTGATTAATATCAAATCTAAAGAAATATTGGATCTTCTAATTTAAAGTTTAAATTTCCAATATATATATAGATTAGATATATATAAAGATATATTGCAAAATATATATGACAGATTAACATGTATTTATTAAATAACACTAGATGCCCAACACAAATCAATAATTGCATGGTTAGTTGTCACATGGTATGGATTTTTTTTTTTTATAAAAAGCAGTTGAATTAGCAAATAGTCTGGTATAACTTTTATTCCTTTTCGCTTTTCTGCAAACAGAATTTGGATATTTAAATATATTGCTAGATTTCCTTTGACTTGGATCCACAATGTAGAAAGCAACAAAATGCAATTTATAAATATCCAAAGGATATGTATTCTTTTAAAACTTATCTTCAAAATATTGAAACCAATTTCAAGTTTAAATTTCTAATATTGCAATAACCGTTCAAAATATGTGTATTATAAAAGTATATTACAAAATATGCATGGGAGAAAAACTTGCATATATTCCATTTTAGTGGATGCCCAATAGAAATCTATAATGTAGAAAGGAGTAAAAACGCAATTTATAAATATCCGGAGGTTACGTATTCTTTTAAAGTTATTGTAACTGTTTTCTTATTGGCTTTATGCTGATTACCTGACGTCGTGTTTTTCTATTTTTGTGCATTTTATTTGCGACATGCTTGCACAGTGTTTGCCGTTTGTTATTTTTTTGTGTATTTTTTTTTCATAATTTTCCGCTTCGTTGCATACCTCAAATTCTGATTAAACGTTTTTTCAGTTTTGCATTTTTTTGGTAATTCTTTTTTGATAAGGCTGATTTAGAAAAAGAAAAAATTATTTGCAGTGAAAGTTATTTTATGACATTATTACATAAATTGATTGTTGTTCATTTTTCTTTAGGATAAGAGATTAGGTTATGGTTCATATATATATATAGATGATCTTTTATAATTTGCTTTTATAATTTGATGCATGAATTGATATCGTACTTCAAAATTCTCCTTAGTTAAGAAATTGAATCTCTACACCGCAAAACTGTAAAACGATGTGTGCAGAGGCAATTCTTTCACTAAACTTATCTGAGCAAATTTAATGTGGAAAATATACAATGAAACGAATGTACAGAAAATTATATGGCATAAAATAAACAATAATGTCAATAATTCCACAATACTTATAAATGACTAATAATCCTAAATAAATGTATTTATAGTTGATGAATTTATTTGGTCATTTATTACAATTACTGATAGTTTAGTTTAGTTTGGTTTGTCGTTCTACTGTCATTTTTTGCACTCTTTAGGCTAATTAGACCGGGACCTACATTTTAACGTAGATTCCGAACCACTCACAAACATCCATCCCATAGCCAGAATTCGAACCTAAAAGCTCTGGTACCAATGGACAGATGGGAAAAATCATTTTTCCATCATTGAAACTGCTGAAGTCTTTAAAAATACGTTATTCTATATATTTTGAGCGTCCTGGAGTAAGCAATTAAGAATGTGACTAGTATAAATGTAATCTTTCATAAGTATATGAATATGAAAATTATCTGATGCAGTGATTGTTATTATAAGCAGTGAAATATATTTACACCTTTTTATATGATAAGGTAATGCTTGTTGGGAGAAGTATTAGTCATTAACGGCACACCATTTGTATATTATAAAAAATAATAGTAGCTCAAACAAACGCAAGACATTCTGTTACAATCACAGTTAATTATTTTGTTTTCAAAAGAAATGAATGCACCGACATCATCAGCCGAAGTCATAAAATGTTCTAATAAACACTATATCAACAATGAGCTTCTATATAGACATAATTAAAGTGACATCTGTTAAAAAGATGATAAACATTAGGCATCATGAATGCTTAGTTGCCAAAAAAAGCACCATTATAACATTCATGCTACAAATGAATCTTATATAGATACATAATATCGATATTCACATAAAGAATATATTTGTGTATTTAATTTTTCATTGTGATTTTTAATAAAGTCACTATTTTCAAATAATTCCCATTTTATATTTTTGCAACTGTTATAGTGTACATAAGGTTAGCTCTTCAATTTTCTTATAGACAATGGAATTGTATTATTGAATTGCAAAAGAATATATATATATATATACATATCAGTCCTGCGACCAACGCTCTGCAGTCATATTAGGCCAGGATCTATAGTTTAAAGTGGATACATATATATATTTAAACATATACAGTCCATAATATTTAATATTACTTGAATAATTTCTGTTTTACAAACATAAATCAAAGTGTGAAAAGATGATTTACCATCACTATAAGAGCGTATATTTATTGTTTATTAAATATAACACTGTTAAATATTTCAATTAAAAATGAACCATAATATATAAATAAATAAATAAAAACAAAAATTATATCTCAAAAAGAATTGCTTGAGGATAATTCAGTTCCTGATTAATCCGAAGAATTACCGACACTTTCTTGTAATTTCAACTTTGACTTTTTGTACTCGCAAGTAAAAAAAAAAAAAAAGAAGAAGAAGAAATCTCCGTTGTAGTGGAATTCTGTCTTTTTACGTCTACTAAAACTAAGGCTGGAATTCATGTAAAGGGAAAAAACTGTTCCATGGAAACTTTGTTAAAAGAAATACTTGGGCGACAGATTGGTGAAGAGTTGGCTCTGAAGATAGCAGCTCAGTGATTTCATTTGCTTTACGAACATTGCCACTGAAAATGTTTCTTGGAGAGCCAGGCTGAACTATTTGCAGTGTCTTTAGTTCCCAGACTTTTAGTTCACTTCTAATCGATAAATATAAGGCAGCAAAAAACGATTAATAGAAGAGGTGTCCATGCTCAATTTAACCAGTTAACAGTGCATTATATGATCTATATTAGAGTACGTGAAATAAATAAAGTATCATAGTAATTTTTAAAATGTATCTTATTTATAGGATAGAGGATATATTTTAAATTAGGTTGATACTATTATAAAAATACAAAAGATACTTTATCACGAAATCAAGCGATATTTTATATAGTGATATTTAACAGATTTCTTTAAGTAACAAAGCAAAAAAAAATTTTAATTCGAAATATTTGTATATTTTAAGCTAATAACATATTATATATTTTAAATAAAGTAAGACAAAAATTTCATTTAAAAGAAAATAAAAAGCGCCTTGTTAATTGTATTTATTATTAGCTAATGTTCAAAATTGTCCTTAGAAAACGCACGATAATTATAAATTCAGAAGGGTTTATAAGCTATATTATAGGCAGAAGCTTATTCAAGTAATACAAATTTTTTTTAAAATATATTTTTCCATTTATTCGTAGAATTACATTTGTTTTGACAGCATTAGAAAAGCAAAAATATTGAAAAATCATATAATTAATTACCTAAACTGCATTCTTGATATCATTTGGTAAAACAAACATGCTTTTGACTAGCATTATTTTATAAGTTGTAGGCAAAAGTTTAAATTGCTGACTTTAATTTCAATAACATTTTATTTCTTCATGAACTTGAGCATGTTATATCCTTCCTAAATATCTCTTTCTTTTAAGTCATATTTTTTTTTCTTGCCTTGCGTAACTCTTCTTTTTTCTTACAACATCATATTTATTTTTATTTTATCTTTTTTTTAATGTTCCTTTCTACTCAAATCAAAGTTTCCACAAATAGAAATTTTTTCTATATAAATCTATAGCTTACTATTAATTTATATAAGTGTTTCTTGGAAATTGTATTGTTAAAGAGAAAGATAAAAGATATAATTTTTTGTACGATATTGTATAGTTATTTTTTAATATAATTTTTATCGTAAAATAAATATCTTGAAATTTTCGGCAAAATATTAATCCATTCTAATAAGCTATACATTATGTATCATCTGTTATGTCTAAATTCATTAATACATTTTTTTATTTCAATATTATCTTTTAATATGGTAAAAACTATTCGTAACAACAACAATACCTTCACTTAAGAAAGTAAATTTCCATAAAATAATGTTTTTTTAAGTTCTTTTCAGTTTTTAGAATTTATTACGTGACGAAGTCAATTTATTCACATATTCTCTCATTACTCATTAATATTAAAGCGAAATGCAACAGGCACTCTTATTTTAATCATAAATTTCCCTTTTTATTTAATTTAATCTTCACAGTACAAAAGAGTTTTTATCATATTCACGATACTTCATGATGAGAAGTCAGATGATGTAATATTTTCAACAATAAAATTTTATTTTATTCATAATGTTTATTTAAAATTGTTTCGCTTAGCAGAATTTAATTACATGATTTAAATACTAGTATGTATTAAAAGAATTATTTTTAAAATGTTTTCCTTATAATGTTATGGGCTAGATTTAAATAAAAAAAATAAATTTATTATTGATTAATAATTATTTATCAAAACGTAAACAAAAGCAGTAGATTAATAGAACCAATGAATAAACTTTACTGAAAACACTAAAAAGAAAAAAAAAATCAAGAAACAAGGTAAAATGGTGATATTTTTTACATAAGATTAATTTTAATAATTATTAATAGATACTACTTTTTCTATATTTCTCTTCCATTCAAGACAAACTCAGATCAGTTGATTATAGCTGAATGTATACATAATGTACAAAAATATATGATACAAGAATTGACAAAATGAAAATATATTTTTTTTTGTACCAAAAAACAATGACTACATTGTACTGCATATAAACCAATACTCACATAACAGATACTAATTTTTGTATATTTATTTCTTATGCTAAGCTATAACTCAGGCCAGTTTGTTATAGCTTAAAGTCCTCCCAGAAGTTTGTGCTATTTTTGATACGCACATAGATAAAAATAATACAAGTATTGAAAAAACAAAAATATATCTTTTCTTGTACCAATAAAATACTGATCACATAGCACTGCACATAAATTAATGAAAACTAAGAATCAATAGAAAAATTTTCTATATATTTTTATTAATCTCGAGAATTGCATTTGACACACATCTACCATGACATTACCAACTTTGTATCATTGGCTGCCGTAATACAAAGTCCCAGAAATGTGAGGTCAGATAATTCGATCTCCCCGCGAAAGAAAAACATTTTTTTTTCTTTCAAATGCAGCTGGCAAACACTTAGACAGCCTGGTCTTGGTCGCCTTAAGGCAAGCGCTGCACAGGCGTACTCCCTTTGCATTACCCAGGGGGCTCGTGTAACTTGAAGATAAGCCACGGAGTAACAATGCCCCCGCAACGTTCTACGATCGTATTAGGACCGGGACCTACAGTTTAAAGTGGATTCCGAACCACTACAAATATCCATGGCACCGTCGGGACTCGAACCCGACACCTGTGGCACCGAGCGCCAGAGCGCTAGCCACTCGGCCATTCAGGCCCAGAAAGAAAAATAGTAGTGCTGTAGAAATTCATAGGATTCTTTGTTGCTTATTTATTTACAATAATTAATAACGAAAATTAGCAATGACACTGGGGAATCGACACTTCAATGTCTAGACGAATAAGAAAATTAATTCTGTTCTCTTCACTACCGATCTAATTAGCCCAAAGTGTGCAAAAAATGCCCGTAGAGCGACAAACCAAATCAAATCTTTCACTTCAAAAGTCCTCAACTAATATCCAGTCTCGTAGCAAGTTTTTTTTACCTGATTTTGTTAGCATTTCAACGTTTTGCTTTGATGAAATGTTACCAGTCTTAATTGTACAACTTTAAAGAAATTTTAAAATCCTTAAAGTTTCTTTTATTGAACTTTCAAGATGCATAATTGAATCTGTCAAGCAGTTTCAAAAATGTTTGCAGAAGAACATTGACTACACGAAAAAAAAAATATGTATATATAAACATAAACAAAAATCTGCTACTATTATTGCGTTATTTTTATATATAATTTACCAATTTTCTTAAATATATCTTGAATTTTGGAACTCATAAAAACATAAATTAATTCGTAGCTTGTGATATTTTTTTTTCCATTGCAGAAACAATGCAAATGCCAATGCACTTAGACAGTTGTCTTTGATGCTTTAAGGCAAGCTCTGCACCGCCGTTACTCCCTTAGCACCTATCCAGGAGGTGCATGTAGCTTGAAGATAAGCTACGGGTAGAGTAACGACACCCCCGAAACGCTCCATGATCATGTCAGACTAGAACCTAAGAATTAAAGAGAATTACAAACCACTACAAATATCCATAGCATCGCCGGGACTCGTACCCGAAACCTGTGGTACCGAGAGCCAAAGCGCTAGCTACTCGGTCATTCAGGCCCTTAGCTTGTGATATAAACTATGAGTTTAATCACAAGTTACGAATTAGTGAACTTATACTTTATTTATATATAATAATATAATATTATATTTATTTATTTATCTAATAAAATAAGCAACCCTTTTTTGAGCGATTACTGAATAAAAAATTAATTAACTCATTAGTTTCTTTCATAATCATAAACCATGCAAAAAGTTTTGGATCAATAAAATACGATGGATAGTTAACATTTATTATTTTGCCGTGCAGTTTTTTAGTTTTTATTATTATCTTACTTCTTTTTTATTTTTATTTTACTTATTTTTGTTTTCAGAATAATTAGCCTGATTAGAGAATATTTTGAAAATGAATAGTTAAATTACTGTTTTTTCATTAATAAAAAAATGGACAAAAAGTGGAATATTTTAATTAATAATGAAAAATATCTGTAAGAAAATAGAATATAGAATAAATAGAATATAGAATAAAATATATAGAATAAAAAGATTATATATAGAATAAAAATATGTTATATATAGAATAAAAAGATTATCTAAGAAAAAATTTATTTCCTCATTACTTTATATAGAATAAATCAATACATTTTTTTAAAAAAAATAAATAAAATTTTAACAAGAATAAATATCAATTTAATAAATTTAAATATAATGTAATCCATTTAAATATTAATTTATATAATGACAATCATTTAATATCTATTCATTTAAAAGTTCTTGAAAATTTCTCATTATTTTAGGCAAAAAATATTTAAAACAATAGATGTTTTTCGAAAGAAATTCTTTTAACGAGGAATAAGAATAGTTATATAGCAAGAGTTATACGTCAAGAGTATTATATTTCACTTTCCAAGCTTTTTATAGTTTTAAGAAAGTTATAAGTTATTATTTTTAGGAGACAGTTTGTTAAAAATTATTTTTTTTTTCTTTAAGAATAATGGAGTTATTTTTCCAATTTTTTTTTAACCACATAGTCGTAAGAAACCTGATAGCCTTTGGAGCAACTTATGTGGATTCAATTTATCAGGAAAAGGAAAGTTATTTTAACATAACTATTATTAAACTTACTTATAATTCCAACATATATATTTACTGAACTACCTACTGACATTTGATAGAAATTGCCTTTTAAACTTTAATCATAAAATAAATGTTTTTCAAACTAAGTGATATATTTAAACATCATTTAGTTTAAAGAATATGGAGCTGAAAATAGTTTTTATGTGTATGAGATAATAATACCAATGTTTAATTCTATTTATATTAGAACACAACATATCTAAATAGAAACATTTTATTCAAAATTAGAAAATTAAAAAAAAAACTATATTATTTTAGTAAAAAGAGTTTTAAAAGACACTTTTATTAGATGGGATCTGATGGATGAGTGTCTACCGCTCTGGTGCTCGGTGTGCCTCAGGTTTCTGGTTCGAGTCACCACGGTGCCGTGGATGTTTGTAGGGGTTTGGAATCCACTTTAAACCGTAGGTCCCTGTCTCATATTACTGCCGACCATTGATCGTAGGGTTGACAATCCTACCGTAGAAAAGAAACGATTCCTGTCTCGAAATCTGTCAGTAGGCAGACGGTCTTGGTACATCATAGGGCTGTTACGCCAGTGATAATGATGATGACTTTTATTACATTAAATAAAACAAAAATCAGCAATAAACTTGCATTGCATGTCACTTTATTGGTATGGTTCACCCGTGGCTAGTGAACAACATAAATTGGTCTGGTTCCTTTGTTAGCATGTTCTGCTCATTACTTTAATAAACGTGATGAGTTGGTAACTATCTATAAACAAACAGCCTGTTTTTAGTTTTTAAAAATATATTTTCAATATGCCTTGTAAAATATTTCAGAAAATAATTACTTTTATCAATACTATTATTATATGTAGGAAAGTCATGATATACGAGTATCCTCCAACAGGTTATTGAATTAACTGGTTCATAAATCACTTACAGAAAGCATAAGTACACGCGTCAAAAATACTGATTTCTATTAATATTAGTGGAAATGTGTATTTAATAATTAAACTATTTAATTATCTGCTTGTCCTTATCAATATAAAAAAGAACTAGACTGGAAAAGACTACTCGGTCATAAAACCGCAATTATTAAATTTGTTTCAAATAATATAAAATTACCTTAAATAAATATGATTGAATCAATATCTGATTTTAATTACTGAAATCATTTAAAAAATCTAATTAGCTTTATTTAAAAAAAATACGCCTATACGATTAATTGCTGTCTTAAATAACAATTTTATTCTTACTTTTTGTTGGCGCCGTTTATTTTTCTGACATCACCGACCGACTAGGGCAACGACATATTCATTGATTATAAATTGATAATTTATTGTAAAATACAATAAAATTAAAATACATTATAATTAAAATACATTATAATTAAAATACATTATAATTACTTCCTTATATAAAATCTAATTCTTCCTTCTATGCCTTAAAAAATTGATTCAACTCATAAATATATAATGACAAAACAAACATTAAATAACGTATAACACCAATAACGAGTTGGCCCACCTTTGGCGCGCAACACAACTTCAACCCGCCTTGGCATGGATTAATACCACCACTTAATACCAGTTAAATACCACTTCCACCTGATTACGTCATCCAGGCGAGTTCATTGAAAAATGTAGGGGTGGTGATAATGTTTTGGCACTTGAGTGTATATATTTAAAATTAACAGTCTGGGGCATGAAGACCGAGTGTCTAGAGATGTGGCGTCTGATGGCATGAATGTTTGCAGTGGTTTGGAATCCACTTTAAAAAGTAGGTTCCGATCTAATATGACTACTGCTACTATTATTACAACAAACCACATCAATATGACAAGGGCTGAGTTGCCTCTATACAGTTTGGGAATGATGTGGATGAGAGAAGTCCGATTGTGTTTCATGGCACTCTTACAGTCATATGTGACCGGGGCCTACGGCTAAAAGTGGATTCCGAACCACTACAAACATCCATGGCACTGAAATATCCATGACATCCATGAAACCGAAACCTGTGGTACCGACAGCCACAGCACTAGCCACTTTGCAATTCAGGCACCGATCTAATATGACTGTAGAGCTTTAGAAGAAAACAGAAACATCTTATCTCTCAATATATGCCAGTAAGTAGACTGCCATTAGGTTATTGGGCCAAAGAAGAAGAAATTAGCAGTTAACAAATCTCCTGCATATATGTACTTCATTAATGAGATACTTATATGACTAACCCTATTTAAGGTTTATACTATTATTTAAAATATACCTAACATCGAAGTAACTAAATATAAATAATGCAATAAAATGTGTGAAAAAACAATTAGCTGACATAATTATTTTGAAAATAAATACTTTACACAAAATTGTATTAATCTGTTGTATTTCACACTTCAAATATTTTCACTTCACCTAGGGAAAAAATTAATTTCAAAAATTTAAAATCACATAATGCATTTTCTTTTTTTAATTTGATATAACACAGCATTTTCTTGTATAGGTTATATTATCTTTTATATATCAGTTAAGAAATTCGCTTGTAGAAAAATGAAACGAAATGTTTGTGCTTGAAAAATAGACAACAACAATTCTTTTTATTCTTTCGTGGCGCAATGGTCACCCTGAGAATTTCTAATCTACCAATGACGTAAGACATGTCTCGAGGGAATATTTTGCAATTTCTTAAAGCCAGAACCATATACTTCAAATCCCAGAATGTAGGGCAATAGGAAAAAAATGAGCTAACCATAACAATTTATCTGATGAAATTACAATTGCCCCATATGTCTCGACCGGAAATCTATTCGATTGTAGTACTTCGTTTCTGCATAGCCATAACTTCTTGCGACGATATCTGTGAAGGAAATATTTTTCTTTTTGATGCTTTATATGCATTATGATTTTTTTACTTTTAATTCGACAGAGCAAAAATTAAATTTGCTTTCTCTAAACATTAGAGAGTGTCAAATAGTTTTAATAGCAGTTAGTCCTTTATTTAAGGTTCATTTAATAATAAATGAATAATAAATAAATAGAATTTAATAATAAATAAATTTTATGATTGAATGTGCTATTTACAGTATAAGACTAAACTTTTTTGTTCAATTAAGTTCACAATAATTAGAAAATCAAATAAAATAATTAAGGAAAAATATTCAATATAAATAAAAAAAATATGTAAAAAAATACCCATAATTTTTTGGGTCAAAACAATTGTAATCGGCTGGGGAGATATACAAGTTGTCCATAAAATTTAGAATTTAATGTAAGAACAAAATTTTTAACTGCAATTTTAAAAACAAAACAAAACAAAAAAAATGAAAAAACTGTATAATTCCAAACGCTTTTCGTTTTTTGTAAAATCTCATTTTCATTTCGAAATAACCATATATATATATTGCAAATAAATGTTATGTATAAAAAGTTTTTGAAGAAAATTTAAACAAATTGAATGAAAAAATTATTTATTTTTCTTATATTCCAAATTGGCACGTAATGTTTGAGCTGCAGTAAAAATAAACAATACACGTGACAGGATACGAACCCCCTACCCTAATTTTATAGATAATAATTCTCCATTTCAAAATATTTTTAAAATAATTAAATAAAAAATAATAAAACTTCAAAATAATTAAAATAATTATAAAAAAAATTAAAATAATGAATTTAAAGGAAATACAAAATAAATAAGAAAGCCATCAATGATTTGGTGTTCCTCATAGCACATATATTTAGTTCCACTAATATATGAGGAGTATATTGTGTAAAAGGAAAACATTCTGAAGAAATTAGCTACGGTTTGCATGCCATGTAAACAAAAATGAAGGAAATATCCATTAGATAACTATGATAGTTGATGAAAGACAATAACTACGAAATTTTTTTTTTCTGAAAGCAATGATTGCAACTCCATTAATGTATTTGAATTTTCTCTTCTCCAATTGTACCCTAATTAATCATGCTGTCATTCGACCACGAGGCTGGCAATATTAAAACAAATGGAAAATAAGTTATGCAAAGCTATATGTAAGCAAATTCATCAAAAATAAATAATAAATAAGGTCTTCTTTAAAAATAATATTTATATTCTAAGTAATAAAATTAATCCATTTTCAATCAACATAAACTTGTTAATCATATTTATAAATTATTACTACATAAAATAGGGTTCTATAGCATGAATTGCTTTTGAAATTGATACTCTAGAAAGAAACCCTGCAGATAAAGCCATCCTAAGTATACTCCGGGAAACAATGCCTACTTTATATTTATAGCCACCCATCCTCTTGAATACCCCTCTCACTTGATTCCTGATGCCATACAATAAACATTACAGACACGTGGAATCAAACACATGGTAAGAGGATATGGTGACAGTTCTCCAAATTTCGGTCTTCCATTTCCGCTTGAACTTTATCCCGAATGGCACCCGCTCCAGCAGAAGGGGGGTCGAGGGGGGTGCAAGGGTTGGATCCCGAAGTGCTCCAAGTGATGAATAGGCGGCCATAGTAAGCAAAGTGATCCTGGAAGCTTAAAATGTGTCTCTAAATGCTAACGATATGCTTAACGTGGGGTGATGGATCGCTTCAATGTTTGCGTTCCGGTGCTTTCTGGAAAGGTGCCATTTTCGAGCCGAATATCTTATTGCCCCCTCACTCTAATCATTTCGCTCTCTCCAGCAAGATCGACTAGCAAGCGATTTGGGCACAATGCAAATATCGATGGCATTTTTTCTTATCCCTTTTTTGATGTAGGTTTGCTTCTTTTTTTTGAAGCGGTGAGAGTTGTTATAGCGTGGAGTAATATTTTATTTGTCTGTAGTCAAGTTGGATTGGGGAGCAATCTGTTTACGTTCTTTGTACTTCTGTAAGACGACTGTCTTACTTGTGTACGGACAGACGGCTGTCTGCCTTGAATTTAAGTTTTGTTTTATTCTTATAAGAAATTGGGGCTGAGTGGCATGTTTCGGGTTCGGGTTTGCCAAGGATGTTTGTAGGGGTTCGGAATCCACTTTAAACCGTAGGTCCTGGTCTAACAAGATCGTAGGACGTTGCGGAGGTATTGTTACTCCGCATCTGCAGTTTATCTTCAAGCTACACGGGTACTAGCTACATGGGTAGTGCTAAGTGAGTAACGTCGGTGCAGCGCTTGTCTTAAATCATCGAAGACAATTGTGTAAGTTTTTGCCAACTGCATTAGAACAAAAAAAAAATTAAAAGAAAATAGTCCAATACTTTTCTAATTGTTTTGTATGTTTTTTTTTTTTTGAATGAGAGGTCTCACACCGATATCCTACAGACGAACTTGTCCTTTTGTGTTTTGTGAATATAAGCACATTAGAATGTAAATCATGTCGTTATCATAACCCTCATTCTAATCATTTCGCTTTTTACAGCAAGATCGACTAGCAAGCGTTTTAGGCAAAATGCAAATCCCGCTAGTTTTTCCCCCCCCCCCCGTCTTTTTTGATGTAGGTTTGCTTCTTTGAGAAGCAATGAGAGCTGAGTAAATTCGTTGCTGTAGAGTGGCATAATATTTTATTTGTCTCCAGTCAAGCTGAATAGGGTAGCAATCTATTTACATTCTTTGTATTTCTGTAAGGCAGTCTTCATTCAAATTTTGTTTTGTTTTTATAAGAAAATATGTCTATAATCTTCTTGGGTTAGCTAGTTGGGCTTTTAGATTGAGAGGTCTCGCATCGAAATCCTATCGAAATACCGTTTCTCTTCTGTTTTATGAATATAAGCACATTAAAATGTATATTATATCCTTTTTTTAATTTGGACTAACTCAGCATTAACTAACCAAAGCCATATATTAATTGTAAAATGTAAATCACTGTCAATTACAAGTTATAGAATTCATAAAATACAAGAAGTGTAAAAGTTAAAATATTCCACATACTGGTATAGGAATTATGTACAAAATAAAGTAAACATGTACATTTTTTTACAATTTATGCAACTGTTTATTCATACATTAATTAATTAAATATTTTAGTTACACATTTTTATTTATTATGTTACAAATACATTAAATCCTCAGGCTGAAAGTCCCTTATTGTCTTTGAAATGTAAATATTAAATGAGCACTGATTAAATAAAATAATGTCCATAGTAAAGTGTAAATTACTTTAAAAAAATTAAAATAAAACAACTCCAAACAATTACAAATGAAAACCTTATAACTTCCAATGTCAGAACGCGTTGAATGATAGTTTAAAAGATCCTCTAATTTGAAAAAAAAAAATTACAAATGGATGTAAATACTATCCTTGTGCGAATATTAACGTAACGTTATATTTAACTACGAGGGGCCTGAATGGCCGAGTGGTGAGCCCTCGGTACCACAGGTTTCACGTTCGAGTCCCGGGGGTGCCATGGTTGTTTGTAGTGGTTCGGAATCCACTTTAAGACGTAGGTTCCGGTCCTAACAGGATCGTAGAGCGTTGCGGGGGCATTGTTACTCCGCGTCCGTGGCTTATTTTCAAGTTACACGCGCCCACGCAAAGTGAGTACGTCAGTGCAGCGCTTGCCTTAAAGCATACAAGACCAAATTTTTAAGGGCCTGAATGGCCGAGTGGCTAGCCCTCTGACGCTCCGTATCACAGGTTTCGGGTTCGAGTCCCGGTGGTGCCCTGGATGTTTGTAGTGGTTCGGAATCCACTTTAAGCCGTAGGTCCCGGTCCTAACAGGATCGTAGAGCGTTGCGGGGGCATTGTTACTCCGCGTCCGTGGCTTATCTTCAAGTTACACGCGCCCCCTGGGTAATGCAAAGTGAGTACGTCTGTGCAGCGTTTACCTTAAGGCATCGAAGACCAAGCTGTCTAAGTGTTTGCCAGCTGTATTAGAATAAAAAAATATATATTTAACTACTTTGAAAATTAGCATTCAAATAAAGAAAATTATATTTTCAGAAATTTATTTAGGAAAAAAAATATTCGTATTTTAGGAAGAAAAAAAATCGTATATTGAAAACCATATTTGTTTTATCAAACTTTTTTAAAGGATCTCTGTTATCTCTTTATAGTTATAAATACATTTGCAAGTTATCATTAAACAGAGCTTTTGAATAGGAAATAAAAAAAAAAGGTTTTATTAATGATAAATTTTATGTTAGTTTTCGAAAAAAAATAGATATTTGTTTTATTATTTTAAATGATTTGTATAATTAGTATATGTATTTGATTTCAATCGAATGCCAAAAGTTTTCATAAAAAATAACTAATTAAACCGCTTTTAATATATGATTTAGATCAAGGTTTCCCACCCTTTTTTGGTGACCTGACTTACCTAAGGTATTCATGTCAGCTATGCAGCCTATACATAATTATAGACATTCAAAAATTGAATTGTTTACAAAAGAAATTTAAATGCTAGGTTTTGGAAAGAAATGTCTAGGAGATTGGTGAAGAAACACAATGAGCAAAATTTCAAAATATATAAAGGAGCCTTAAATTCAAGAATGAAAAAATTTTAATGAAATATTTTCTACGTTATTTTAACTAATTGCTAAAATTTAATGAGATCCTCGTGCTTCACGTTTGCTGCAAAGATATTTTATAATAGGTTCCAATTTATTAAGCTTCAGTCTCAAATCGCTCAGTATATTTTATCTAGACGTTTTGCTAAATATTCATTTGTGGCATTAAACCCATATGCAGTTAAATATGAAGATGGAAATGATATTAATATTTAATTTGCACGTTGGGTTGAATTTGAATACTTGATTTCTGTTTTTTTATAAAAATTGAATGAAATAAAAAGTAAGGTAATGAAAAACATTATAACAGGGGAATGGGTTAAATTAAACACACACACACATGCATATAAATATACATATGTATTTATGACCTATTCTTCTTCATTGGAGCAGTAGCCCCATAGTGGACAAATGCCGTCTACCTATTGGCAGATTTTGAGACAGGAGATGTTTCTTTTTTGTGGAAATGTTTGTCAGCATTACGTTCAACGCTCTATAGTCTTATTAGACCGGGATCTACTGTTTAAAGTGGATTTCGAACCACTACAAACATCAATGACACAGCTGGAAGTCGAACCCGAAATCTATGGTGCTGAACGCCAGAGATGTCTATACTGACTCGTTAAAACATAAAGTGTCATAAAATTAAAAATTATAATGCATCACAAAATTATTCATATTATACATTAATACTTCATTTTTTTTTAAATTTTAAATAATATTTCTTTTTTAACATTATAATAATCATACTTTCGCTTACATTCTTTTCTAAGCTAAGACATACTTTACGAACTCTTCTTTTAACCGCGTCTTATCCAAACTACTTAGAGTAGCAGTCTGAAGGCAAACATTTTATCCACTTATTGGTAAATGACTGGCGGAAATTAGAGCAACCTCAACGTTCCTGGGCATCCAATGCGATCCCCCGCTATCTGACCTTTTTGTCCAACATTCCCCAGCTTGGCCTCGGGACAATGAAGAGTAATTGTGCCTCGTTATTTTAGCTTTGTCTCGAATAAAACAGCAGGTGTTACTG
This sequence comes from Caerostris darwini, assembly GCA_021605075.1. NCBI lineage: Eukaryota > Metazoa > Arthropoda > Arachnida > Araneae > Araneidae > Caerostris > Caerostris darwini. The sequence goes on along the minus strand of BPLQ01011118.1, from coordinate 17,343 downwards.
AGGGATCTCCTAATACGCTTTTTTTTTCTGGTTATCTAAGCATATATTTTTGCACAGGACTTAGGATGTCTTCTTTAGCTTACTTGTCAGAATGGGGTGCAATCGCTTGTTTTATTTCTTTCGATAAATACTTATCTATTTTTCTTTTACGGAAATGTTACTTATTTTTAGGCTAAAAACTTTTTACTTCTTTATAATTAGGATATTATATTATTTAGTATGATCAGAGTTCACTGTGCTATTTATTATGAGAATTTTGAGCTGAAAATATTTGTATTGGTTAAAGATGTCTAAAATTAATATTGCAATGTTTATTTTATTTTTAAAAATAGTAATGAATTTATACGGAAAACATTCACATTATTTCGTTTTACTTAAAAGTTTCATTTAATTTTCTAATATAAATATATTTATAAACAATAATTCCCGAATTTAAAATTTTATATTAAAATACGTTGCAAATTTAAAAAAAGATTGACATTAAAATTTAAGAATAAAAATTATAAAAATAAAATTAAATATAAATTATTTCGCAAAAATTATTAAATAAATTATTATATAAATTATTTAGTAAATTATTAAATTAATTAAAATTAATATTATTCACATTATTAAATAATGAAAATAAAAATACATTATTACTAATTTCAGTTCTTTACTAATGTTAAAATATACAAAAATAAAATAAAATTGCATTATAATATATAATAAAAATAAATTTGCTATTTTATATATTTGAAATCAATATTCATATATATTTATTTTTATTGATTTATTTTTAATTATTTTATCAATTAATATTATTTTCAATATTTAAAATTACTTTCAAATAATTTGTACTATCTTTTTATTGTTCATCAAAATGCTTACCATGTTCACTTTTTTATTTTAGGTAAGGAGAAATTTGTCTATGGAAACTGCAGCTTATTCATCACATCCAGAAAAATGTATATGTATATGCATATTTTTTTTCTCAATATAAAATTCATGAGTTTTTTCTATATAGTTATTAAATTATGAAACCTTTTTTTTAAATAATTTTCGAAATAACATTAACATTGTTATAATATAACAATTTCAAGCGTTATTGAACTTATATATAAAAATCCAAAACATAAAAAAATATAATTTAATCTAGAATGATAATCATTAAAACTTTACAAATAATAATAATAATACTTCATTCAGATAAAGAATAAAATATTCCACACATTATTCCATCAAATTTTAAATTTATTTTAGATATATAAAAAAAAAAGATTGCGTCTTAAATTTAAGGATCTTAACTCTAAAATATTACATAACAACATGCATGGCAGTATAGGAACTTGTTCAAATGAGCGCTAACATAGCGCACAAACCTTACAACTACTCTCTTCCATTTTGACACATTGAAACTTTGCGCGAGTGTTTGAAAGCGGCGCAGCTCAAATAGCAGGTCGAGGAGTGTTTGGAAATTAGAATCCTCCGAGTTAACATGCAGCTTCCCTTGACCAGAAGCCCTTGCCAATTTCACACCGAGATCTTCATTCAAAGCTTGGCGATAGAGCCTCCCATTCAGGTGGGTCACTTTCCTAATTAAGGCTTAAGGCACCCATTTTATCCTTACAAAGCTCGGAACGTGTTCCCATTCGCTGAAGAGCTTATGGAGCCAATGCGGGTCTCGATGGATACATTGTTTAATTGGAAGAATGGTGGTACTGTGTACACTAGGGCGAAGAAATGAAATCTGTGCAGTGTGGATAAACTCTTTTAGCTGGGAATAGATAAGAAATATTCCTGTCCTTAGGAAAGATTTGAAAAGTTTTAGTACTTTGACCGTGTTAAATTATTTGATTTTGTTGATTATGGCCTTATTGCTGTTTGTTTATTACGAGGACACACTCTTTAAATTGTGTTTTATCGATGACTATTAGTGATAACAAGTTACCAGATAACAGTTATAGAAATAGAGCACATTTAACACTTTTAGCGATATTAATTTAAAAAGCGCATTGAATTTAACAATTTTTATTTAATGGGTGATCAGTTTAATGTTTAATTAATAATATTAAAATGTAATTAATATTTTCACTTAATTTGTTACAAAAAAATATTTTATGATGGCACGAAATTTATGTATAAAAAAAAGATAAAAATGTTTTAAATGCTTACATTCATATCTTTTTCAATGGATGAATAGAAAATATTTATTTTTGTTTTTACATTTTTATATTGTTTAATTGAAAGAAATTGTTTAATTGTTTAATTGAATTTGTATTGTTTAATTGGAAGAATAGTGATACTGTGTACACTAGGGTGAAGAAATGAAATCTGTGCAGCGTGGATAAACTCTTTTAGCCGGGAATAGATAAGAAATATTCGTGTCCTAAGAAGAGACTTGAAAAGTTTTAGGACTTCGATTTTCGTTGATGATGGCTCTATTTCTGTTTGTTTATTACGAGGACGTACTCTTTAAAATGTATTTTATCGATGGCTATTAGTGATAGCAAGTCATCGATAAAATAGTTGCAGATAAGATGGTTATAGAAATAGATTACATTTGACATTCTTAGAGATATTAATTTAAATGCCACATTGAATTTAACAAGCATTTTTACATAATGCGTAATCAATTTAATGTTTAATTATTAATAATAATTGTAATTAGTTATTTCATTTTTTTAACTTTATTTATCGTCAGAAAAATCTTTTATAGTGGCACGAAATTTGTGAAAAAACAAAGACAAAAATGTTTTGCATGCATTCATATCTGTTTCAATGGATGCATCGAAAATATTAATTTTTGTTTTTAAAAGTTTACATTGTTTAATTGGAAAAATATATTGGTAATTGGAAGAATGGTGGTACTGTGCAGCGTGGATAAACTCTTTTAGCTGGGAATAAATAAGAAATATCTGTGTCCTTAGAAGAGGCTTGAAAAGTTTTAGGACTTCCACAGTGTAAATTATTTGATTTTGGTGGACGATGACCTTATTTCTGTTTGTTTATTGCGAGGAAGTACTCTTTAAAATATGTTTCATCGATGATTGTTAGAGAAAAGGGGTTACATCCATTACCAGATAACATTATTATAGATATAGATTGTATTTGGCTATTTTGACTTTAGCAATATTAATTTAAATGGCTCATTGAATTTAATAAGCTTTGGTACTTAATGTGTAATCATTTTAATGTTTAATTAATAATATTAATAATTTAATGTTTTCACTTGATTTATCGTTACAAAAATTCTTTTATAATGGCACGAAATTTATAAACACAAAGATAAAAAAATGTTCGTATCTTTTTCACTGGATGCATAGAAAATATTTATTTTTGTTTTTAAATTTTCACATTGTTTAATTGGAAGAATAGTGGTACTGTGCACATTGGGCGAAGAAATAAAATCTGTGCAGTGTACATATATTCTTTTAGCTGGGAATAGATAAGAAATATTCGTGTCCTTAGAAAAGGCTTGAAAAGTTTTAGGACTTTTGCAGTGTAAATTATTTGATTTTGGTTGACGATGGCCTTATTCCGGTTTGTTTATTACGAAGACGTACTCTTTAAAAAGTGTTTTCTAGATAACTATTAGTAATAACAAGTTACCAGATAACATAGTGCATAGTGCGCAGATAATAAATTATTAATATTAATTTAATTAATTTAAATCGTAGTTTATCGTTGCAGACATTTTTTATAGAGGCGCGAAGTTTATAAAAAAAGATAAAAATGTTTTAAATGCCTGCATTCATATATTTTTCAATGGATCATTGAAAATATTTATATTTATTTTTAAATGTTTAGAGACCTGATGGCCGAGTGGCTAGTGCTGTGACACTCGGTTATCCAGCTTTGGGTTTCCAGTCCCAGCTGTGCCATGGATGTTTGTATTGGCTCGGAATCCACTTTAAAACGTAGGTCCCGGTCTAATATCATCGTAGAGCATTGTGGGGGTAGTGTTCTTCTTGCGTGTAAAGCTACGAAAGAATGGAAAGGTGCAAATATATCTATATATATATATATATATATATATATATATAGTAGCGACTATAAGGAAATCCAAGGCGTGCTCATTATTTTTTTAATTTTTAGATATATAAGACAAAAAAAAAAAATAAGTTTGCTGTACATGTTTAAAGCAAATTCAACTGCTTCTTTTAAACCAAAATTAAATAATTCTTGATATATCTAAAAAATTAAATCCATTATAGAAAAATTCTATTTCGATAAGATATTGAAAAACTTGGATGTGAATTTAAATCCTTTTTGGTGGAATGGATATTTTAAATATTCAAATAAAATAATCTTTTTAAATATTTAGGAATACATATAATTTTATTTTATAAAATATTCATAAAAATATGAATAATATAATAAATATTTCATAAATAATGTAAAGACATTTCTAATATGAAAGTTTAATTTCTTATCAAACTAAGTGATAGCATTATGTTATTTAAATTTATTTTAAAAATAAACTTAATATCAATATTTGAACATTAAATAACGAAATCAAAATTTTACAATAAAACAATTTAACTATTAGTAATCTCTATATATGATGTATAATATTTTACGGTATGTTAAGTAAACCATAAATTCAAATAAAAGCAAATTTATTGTAAAAACAAAAATATTTCACCCTTTAAATTAAATGAGTATCACTATTGATAGCGTTTTCAAGAAGCTATTGATTTTAAACTATGAAGCAAAAACATAAACAAATATAAACTTAAATCATAGCATAAACAAATATAAACTTAAATCCTAGCATAAACAAATATAAACTTACCTTTACTCTTATTATACATTCTCATGAATTCTTCACTCTTCTCCATTACTTGTGAATTATATAAAAAATATTGAAATGTTTCTATATTTTATAGTGAATATTAATTTTCCAACTATATTATACTTCTGATATGAAAAATGAATAATTTAAAGAATAAAGTTATACATCTTATTGTTCACAAATAACAAAACAAGTTGAACAAAACCGTCAAGCATACAATACATTACACATAAACAGCATCAGGACATCAAGATTGAAGTAGTTCTTGAACCACACTCCCTCTGAACAATGGCAGGCATTCGATTTGTCGTCGAATGCGTTTTGTTCCTGAAATCCGTTACAGTTGGACAAATGCCTTTGAAACAGATCCCAAGACTATTGGTGAATCCAGGACAAAGGAAAGTTTAAGGCAGTCCTAAATTTAATTAGAGATGAGACTCCGGAATCCGGAAAATCCATTCTTGAAAGTTAGTTTGTCTGCTGCCTGAAAGGGAACTTTGGAAAGGATTACCATTCTCTGGGAGACACTTAAGAATTCTCCGCAGTACTTATATTATAAATTACAAATTAGTATTGATATCCCTTCTGGAGAGTTGGTATGACATTTACTGGTGCACTTATAATGACCTGCATAAGTGAGGTGCTCGGAATAACAATCAGTGTCTTGGTGCAGGGCTTCGTTTGTTCAGTACTTGAACTTTGGATAAGACTATTGAAAATTGGAAACTAAATTTAGATTGAGTTTGCTTCATTTTTAATGTCTGACAAATGATTATAACTTGATTAACATACAATATTCTACAGTTTAGTTATATAAAAGGTTTTTACTCTAGATGTTTAAAGTATGAATTAATATAATTTGATATCGCATAAATAATATATTCAAGCTAATCATAGAGGAACGCATTTTATTGCTATTAAGGCTGTTGAAAATTAGAAACTAAATTTTAATTGAGTTTAATTCATTTTTAATCTCAGACAAATAATTATAATCTGATTAACATACAATATTCTACAGTTAGTCAGTTACAATTACACACACACATATATATATATATACATAAATTTCCTTTAATATTAAGTTTATTCTATCCTTCTTTTTATATAAATGTATCAATGATTCACTAATTTTAAACTGTATGGATATAACATGACTATATCTTCTTCCTAGAGAGAGATTCAGGCTAATCATAGAAGAAAAGTTTTTATTGCTATTAAGACTGTTGAAAGTTAGAAACTAAATTTGAATTGAGTTCACTTCATTTTTAATGTCGTACAAATAATTGTAACTTGATTAAAATACAATATTCTACAGTTTAGTTGTATAAATTATGTTTTGCTCTAGCTATTTAGAACTTGAATTAATATCATTTGATATCACATAAATATTATAGATATCAGAATAAATATATAAATAAGGTTTAATCTATTCTTCTTTTTAAAAAAATATATCAATGATCCACTAATTTAAAACTGTATGGCTGTAGCATGACGATATATTCTCCCTTAGTGAGATTCAACCTAATCATAGAAGAAAGATCTTTATTGCTATTATGACTGTTGAAAATTATAAACTAAATTTGAATTGAATTTACTTCATTTTAATGTCCTGCAAATAATTATAACTGGATTAACATACAGTATTCTACAGTTTAGTTGTACAAAATATTTTTCACTCTATCGATTTAAAGCTAGAATTAATATCATTTGATATCGCATAAATAATGCACATATAAGTATAAATTTCCTTTAATATTAAGGTTTATTGTCACTTTTTTATATTAAATATATCAATGATTCACTAATTTAAAACTGTATGGATAGAACATTACGATATCTTCTCTACTAAAAAGAGATTCAAGATAATCGTAGAAGAAAAGTTTTCATTGCTATTAAAACTGTTGAAAATTAGAAACTAAATTTGAATTGAGTTTATTTCATTTTTAATTTCTGACAAATAATTATAACTTGATTAACATTCGATATTCTGTAGTTTAGTTGCTTAAAATGTTTCTTTACTCGAGCGATTTAAAGCTTGAATTAATATCATTTGATATTGCCTAAATAACATAGATATAAATTACCTTTAATATTAAGGTTTATTCTATCCTTTTTATATTAACTGTATCAATGATTTACTAATTTAAAATTGCATGGATACAACATAACGATATCCTCTCCCCTAGAGAGAGATTCAAGCTAATAATAGAAGAAAGGTTTTATTGATAAGAAATGATTTTATTGCTATTAAGATTGTTGAAAATTAAAAACTAAATTTGAATTCAGTTTACTTCGTTTATAATGTCTGACAAATAATTATAACTTGATTAACATACAATATGCTACAGTTTAGTTGTATAAACTGTTTTTTTAGTCTAGCTATTTAAAGCCTATGGATTCAAGTTTAATTTGACATCGCATAAATAATAGAGATATAAGTATAAATATATAAATGTTCCTTTGATATTAAGGTTTATTCTATCCCTTTTTTATATTAACTGTATCAATGATTTACTAATTTAAAATTGTATGGCTATAACATGACGATATCTTCTCCCTAGAGAGAGATTCAAGCTGATCATAGAAGAAAGGTTTTTATTACTTTAAAAAGTTTCGGTTGCTTGTTCCACTATAAGTTGGAATGAATATCCCAAGGGCAGCGTTAGGGAGAGAGGTCTATGCCTTCCCTTCTGCTGTTTAAACCCAATAGACGTTCCGCTACACAAATTTACAGGTGAGCATACTCAGTTAAAAAAAGAAACGGAACTTTGTGTTCTATTCAATTGTTAGCTTCCAGCACGAGACAGCTGCAAATGGAATTTTTAAATTTCCACGCTTTAACCTCAAGCCTGTTGGAGATTCCCTGTTTAAATACCTCAAAAGCTTTATTTTTTTTTATTTAAGTACATAAGTTAAACGAATAGTTGAATAAGTAAAATTAAAAATGTGCATTCATGGGCAAATATTTACATTCTTTTAAATGTAAACTATTAGAATATCCAATGAATTAAAGAATAAAATAAAATAACGGATTAAATCTGAAATGAAAAGCAAATTAATACAAAGTTCAAAAAATTAAAATTGCAAAATTTGGATTTTAGACAAAAATGATTACGGAAGGAAAAAACAACGTTTAAAAAACACAGTCAAGGTACATAAAATATATTTTTTCCAATTAAAATACCAAATTTGTATTATAACTTTAAATGAATTAATTAAATACCATGTTTACTGCCATCACTTTCATTTATAGAATTTATGCTTGTTATATATCACAAATCCTCCGCACATAATCTTACAACAAATCTATCAATCCTTATCTCCATCAACAAGATTTCCGACATGGCAAATAAACTGACCAGTTCAAATAGCCCCAATCCTAGAATTCCTGAATCCTGTCGTAAATTATACCTTTAATAAGACCACAACTTCATCAGTTGAAAAAAAAAAAAAAAAAAGAGCAGATAAGGTAGAGACAATAAACAAAAATGAGGACACCATCTACCCTATTGTCCCCTTCGACTGGTTTATTCTGGGACAAAACAGAGAAATGTCCCTCGTTATTCGAAGATAACTCCCACGGGGACAGAAGAAGAAAAAAAAAAGAATACCAGCGGCTTCGGAATTAAAGGCTCTGGCAGGTAGAATCCTTCCCTTAGGCCCAAGTAAACGATCGTTACGGACTGGACTGCATTTTCTACGACACCTCCAGTTCTACTTTTTTTCCCTCTCCTTACCTTCTAGCAATGGAGGTGGATATAGAAGTAATGGTTCTTTTTCCTCGTCATCATGAGTCTTAGTCTCCGTCTTCGGTATTTTCCCAAGATTTTTTGGTTCTTTTTTTATTCCTGTGGTGGTATTATTAGTTTTCTTTTGCTTTTCTTTGCTCCGCATGGATGGACCGGAGTTACAGAAACGTTTTCGATACTTGGTGAATGTGTTCTTGTTGGAGTGCCTTGGAGAAGAGTCGTTGAAACAATAAGATCCATTTTCTGGTGAAGCTGTTTTTGCATTCGACCAGATGAGTTCAAGGGAATATTTGAAAGCTTTTTGTCACAGTACACTACACAAAAAATTATTTTCTCTTTAATTTAATTCAAAACGTATAAATTATTGTTGTTTTGATGCATATTGATGCCTTACTATCTCTCATGCCTTTCTTATAAGCAAGTTCCTCTCATAAATGAAAATGTAGATAAACTATCCGATCATGGTACATATATTCAATATCATATCAAATTTTCTTGGTGAATTGAAGCATTTTGCTAAAGTATTGTTGTTTTGATGCATATTGATGTATCACTATCTCTCATGCATTTTATATGCATCTTCCACTCATAATAAATTATACAAACTAGAAAAATGTAGATAAACTATCTGATCATGATACAAATATTCAAAATCATATTAAGTTTTCTTGATGAACTTTAAACATTGTGCTAAAGTATTATTGTTTTAATGCGAATTGATGTCTTACTACCCATGCATTTTTATAAGTAACTTCCAATCATAAGTAAAGTATAAAAACTAGAACCATGTAGATAAACTATGCAATCATCGCATAGATATTCAATATCAAATTAAATTTCCTTGGTGCATCATTTTGCTGTTAAAATATTATTGTTTTATGCTTATTGATGAAAGGTTATATCAAAATAGTTATTCATTTCTACCTTTTCACTGGACTGTGTATCAATATTCTAGTAATATAATAGTTAAATGTAAAAATATATTGACATTTGGTGAACTGCATTTAAATTTTCCACACAAATTATTTGCTAATTCTTCTCCTAAAAGTTTAGTATATATAAAAACAAAAGTTCTGAAATAATAGTGACGAATTTAAAAATATATGGAAAGTTTAATAGAAATAGATTTTTTAACTGTGAAAATGGTTTTATCAGTTAGTGCTAGATATTTGTTTTATTCATAAATAAATATTTAAAATCTGAAGAAACGTTAATCAAAGTTTATTTCAAATTTTTTAATATTTGAATTTATAGTTAATAACTCACTAAGATGAAAGAAAAATAAGGTTTTAATAGATAAAATTTAAGAAAGATTTCGTTAATGTCGAAAATATTTCTTATATAGAAGACTGATTTCAAAAGAAACCCCTGAATTTTAAAGCCATTTAATTGCCTATATACTTTACAGATAATATTAGCTATCACTTCTGTAATCCCCTTAATATTAAAGTTGGTACGCAATTGATATATGAATGCAATTTTAAATAAAAATTTAAGTTAAATAAATTACGAAAAATCAGAATATTCAAAGTTATATATAATTGTATTTGATTTATTTCATTGTTGTAAATAAACTTTTTTTTTTTTTTTACTTAATAATAAATTATTTCAGTTAATTAAAATGAATTAGACATTTGCATCATTAGAGAAGAATTTTTCTTTATGAATAATTTTCACATAATTGTTCTATTTATAACCATAAAAAATTCGGAGTAAATTACTCATGTTGATATGTTGTAATTTGTAATATAATACATAATGACTAATAGAACCAGATTAAGCAATTTATTTAAACATTAAAGTTGATAATAAATTAGGAAAATCTAAAAGAAAAGAAACGGCTTGACAAAAATAACTCAAATGCAATTTTATTCAAACTAACAAATAGTGTGTTTACTTCATTTTCTTTCTTCACTCTAGCTTTTTTTTTTTTTCAAAAATTTTAAAATATAAATCTCTTATTTATTGCCCAGCATTAAGGTAATGCTTCTATAATGATGTAATAAACTTTCTTAGTCCTTTTAAGCTCTTTTAAGATGTTTCGTAATCATTACTTGTTTTCCAAATAGAATTTTAATGGTAATTTAAGTACTTTCATTCATCCAGATTTCAAGTCAACTTAATCTGACGTTAAAAATTAGGATTATTTTTAGAAATGCGAATGCTAAACTTTATTTTTTTTAATACTTTTTGTTAAGAGTAAAGGTTTTATTGTCTGAATAAATAACAAGCTATTATTTATTAATTAGACTTATTTAAAGTAGGATTTTTTCAATGTGGCCTTATTGAAATTAAATGAATCAGCTAAATTTGTTGACAATTTACATTTGAACCACTCCAAGGCATCACAAAATCATGTTTATCTCATTTCTAAATCCTATGACTATGAAACAATCAGGGTTTTATCCCTCTTGACTCTCCTCTGAACATCCTAGGAGTGGTACAAAAACTTTAATACAGCAGTATTTAGTTGCATTCACTTAACTTTTATTCGTTAATAATTGCCACACTGACTCTGACGTTTGTTTTATTTTAGCAAATATTTGTTTAGCAATATAAAAGATTATTTTATCATTATTATTTTAATTTTATATAAACAATTATTTATATTACTATTATTTTATTGTATTTGTTTAGCAATAAAACATATTTATTTAACTGAACATTGAAATTTATTATTTATAATTTTAATATGTTACAAAAGCTGTTTCATTATTGAAAAGAGACTATAATATAATAAACAACTAAAATTTTAGCTGATAAAATAATAAAATTTAGTTGTAATTGTCAATGTATAGAATATTTTTACTTAATCAGTGACTTGAAGTTCTTTTAACTTAATTTTAATCTGTGACCTGATAAAAATAATACAAATTTAGTTGTAATTCGTCAATGTTTAGAATAGTTTTACTTATTCTGTGATTTGAATTTTTTTTTTTTTAAACTTTTCTTTTAATTTTAATCTGCGACTTGATAAAAAAAAATTAGTTAATATTAGTCAACGTTTAGAATATTTATAATTAACTATGACCTGAATTTTTTTAATCTCCTTTCTCGCACGATTAGTTTTTTTTTATAAAATAAACATGAAGTATGTTCTTAGATTTTTCCATCAGAAATGCCTTGACATTCATAAAATTTAATTAATAATTTGAAAGAAAAAATAGTTAAAACTTGACTTCATCTCAAATTTCGTCCATTTAATTTTGTCGTATTTTGATATATTTTTGATTGAATTCTTGTTATTTCAAAAATTTATTTTAAAAATTAAAAAAAAAAAAAAATAGGGAATGAATTGCACTCCACATTTTGAGAACCATTATTATTAAGAAAAATATATTAAATTTGTAAAAACTGAAAATTTAATGTGTTCGTTCATTGCATTGAGATTCATTGATATTGATTGCTCGGTGATTTAAACTTCCTCAATCCAAAACATTAATACGAAAACTGTTAAGATGACCGATTCGTGATGCGTTGTCACAGAGGTAGCTAAACTGCATGATGTCTGATGTTCGAATCTACTGGTGGTGCCCGCTGTAGCTACTGCTTTTATACAGGAGGATACTCAATAGCGATTTTGATAATGGGATTAAAGCTTCTCGCATCGATTTTCCAAGCTTTCGTTCGAATGAAACGTACTTGTAATTGCACTTAACTCTGCAAATATTTCTGTATAGCAATTTGCCACACTTTCACCAGTTAATGGGCTTTTTATGGTATGCTTGACGAGCACAAGGTGTTCTGATGTTCAATAAAAAACAAATAATATAAATATTAAGATATTTCATGTCCTTAAATACTTAATTTTATATTAAGTTTCATTATAGTTCCTGTGATTTATAATAAGGCATGTATAAATTAAATTAATATAATTTAATGACTTCCATTTGAATACTTATTTTTTAAGTAATTTATGTTTTTTCTTCAATTTTGGAAGACATTAATTACTGGCAACATTGCTACCATTTCGGAATCTTTTATAGTATGTAGAATACAACTGTTTAAATAAAGTGTATTTCCGCACTAAGAAAAAAAAAAGAATACATAACAATGTCACATATATTTAATACCATGCTGAATATACCGGTTCCCGTTAGATCACCGAAGTTAAGTATCATTGGGCGCGGTCAGTACTTGGGTGGGTGATCACCTGGGAACACTGCGTGCCGTTGGCAAATTTGGAACCTGAATGGCCGAGTGTCTAGCGCTCTGGCGCTCGGTGCCACAGGTTTCGGGTTCGAATCCCGGCGGTGCCATGGATGTTTGTAGTGGTTCAGAATCCACTTTAAGCCGTAGGTCCCGGTGTTCTATGACTGTAAGAGCGTCACGGAGCAAAAGTCAGGCTTCTACCTACGGGTGCTCCATCACAACAGAAGCTGCTTCCTTCCCCTTCAATCATGAGCACGTATGGCCTCGTGGGCTTGGCCAGCCAAGTGGGATAAGAAACAAAAAGAACACATATATTTAATATACTAAAACGGAGATTGAACAAGCTAATTTAAGTGAATGTTTAATTAATAGGCTTCGCATAAATACATTTTTCTGTACAATTATTTAAACATAATACTTTGCATTTACTATCTTACCTGTTAGACAGAAATTTTTAATCCTAAATATTATGTTACTAAAATTTCTTTAGATTTAATTTTTTGAAAAGAACAGTTTTATTTTAATCCTTATAACCCCAAGAAAATGTTTGTAAATACATATAAAAAAAATCAGTTAACGAAAAAATTTCCTTTAGAACTTTAGAACGAATAATGGTAAATTGGCGTAATTCTTTTCCTTGGATCCTCGCCAAGGTCTCTTCAGCACCTTGTTGAGGTTTATCTTTTAAAACCTTGAGGTGATGGCTAAATTTAATTTTAATCCTGATAACAATTAAGATTTCTAGAAAGATATATTTTTTATTTTTCCACTCCTTTCATGAGAAAATGGCGGTAAAAAGGAACTGCTTACTAATTAACTACGCCAAGTGTCGTTAATTCATTAAAACCTAAGCCAAGAAAACTTTTTTTTAATGCCCGTTTATTGATTTTAATGCGAGAGAAGTGTCGAAAAAATTCAGTTTTCCAAACTAAGAATTATGGCTTAAAAAAGATCATGTTTCCCAGCTGGCGCGGTTCACTGCATTGATTTATTCCAAAGATAATTAGAGTCGTTTAGCTACTGCTGGTGGCCATACTGGTTGGAATTTATTTAGTACTAATTAAAAATAGAAGATAAATTTTTAAATTAAAAATTTATAGGACAGACTATTTGCATATATTATAACAGTAAGTGTGCAGCACCCACTATGCATTCACCAAAGTAGAAGTACTTTTTTTTAAGTGTTTCTAATTACATTCTCAGTCTGTGAGACTCTATATTTAAACTTTTATGGTAATTGTGTGTAGAGTAAATGTTTAATTGTTACTAAATTAGCTATGAAAAAATGTACAACTTCATAAAATGTAACAGATACTTATCCCAGAAACTTAATTGAAAAATGTACTTGGTTAACCCGTTGCAGTTACTTATTTTATAGAGTATGATACTCGATAGCGATTTTGATAATGTGGTTAAAGCTTCTTTGCTTAAGGCAATTTACTAAGCATTTCTGTAAGGCAATTTACTTAGCATTTCTGTAAGGCATTTTACCATATTTCATCCGCTAGTGGCCTTTTTGTGGTATACATGAGGAGCTTAAAGCCCTCTGATGTTCAATAAAAAAATAAGTAAAAAAAATCTTAAAGAGATTTCCTTCTTTTAAATACTTAATGAAGTTTATAGTATATTAAAGTAGATAGTTATAGTTTATAAATATTATATATATATATATATATATACATATATATATATATATATATATATTTTCCTGCAATTTATAATAAGGTATATAAAAATTAAATTAATATAATTTAATAACTTTCATTTTAATATTTATTATATCATGTAAGTTATATTTTTTTCTTCAATTTTGTAAAAGACATAAATGTTGATAACATTGCTTCCATTTCAGAAATTTTTACAGTACTAATGTAGTATTTACAACTGTTTAATTAAAATGTGTTTAATAACTAAGAACAAAAATAAATCATAATAACGTCACGTATATTTTATTGACTAAAAGAGAGTTTAGCAAGTTAATTAAATGAAGGTTTAATTAATTGGTTTCGTATACATACCGTTTTCTGTACAATTATTTAAACATAATATTTTCTGTTTACTATCTAAACTGTAAGCCGGAAATTTCTAATCCTAGATATTATGTTACCAAAATTTCTTTAATAAGGCATAGTTTTAATTTTTTGGAAAGAACAGTTTTATTTTAATCCCTATAACCCCAAGAAAATGTATGTAAATACATAAAAAAAAATTCAGTTAACGAAAAAATTTCCTTTAGAACTTTAGAACGAATAATGATAAATTGGCGTAATTCTTTTCCTTGGATCCTCGCCAAGGTCTCTTCAGCACCTTGTTGATGTTTATCTCTTTAAAACCTTGAGGTGATGGCTAAATTTAATTTTAATCCTGATAACAATTAAGATTTCTAGAAAGATATATTTTTATTTTTCCACTCCTTTCATGAGAAAATGGCGGTAAAAAGGAACTGCTTACTAATTAACTACGCCAAGTGTCGTTAATTCATTAAAACCTAAGCCAAGAAAACTTTTTTTTAATGCCCGTTTATTGATTTTAATGCGAGAGAAGTGTGGAAAAAATTCAGTTTTCCAAACTAAGAATTATGGCTTAAAAAAGATCATGTTTCCCAGCTGGCGTGGTTCACTGCATTGATTTATTCCAAAGATAATTAGAGTCGTTTAGCTACTGCTGGTGGCCATACTGGTTAGAATTTATTTAGTACTAATTAAAAATAGAAGATAAATTTTTAAATTAAAAATTTATAGGACAGACTATTTGCATATATTATAACAGTAACTGTACAGCACCCAATATGCATTCAACAAAGTAGAAGTACGTTTTTTTTTTTTATGTTTCTAATTACATTCTCAGTCTGTGGGACTTTATATTTAAACTTTTACGGTAATTTTGTGTAGAGTAAATGCTTAATTGTTACTAAACTAGCTATGAAAAAAATTTACAACTTTATAAAATGTAACAGATACTTATCCCAGAAACTTAATTAAAAATATACTTGGTTATTTTCATAATCAATATGATAGCACAATAAAAAAATAACGTATTTTTACGTAAAAATTAATAACAGACATAACGTAAAGTAATTTTTTACAATCATTTTACATTTTTCTAAAACCTAATACATTTTTTAAACAATGTTTTGTGTAATGATGATATATATTTTTCGTTACATTTATGTTAACATGACCATTGCTACTTAAAACCGCCAATTTTATCGCCAAATGCACTTTTCAAGGCAAGCATATTATTGTGAGTTTAAAATTGCCACCATTTGGTGTCATAGTTTGGCGATTTATTGAGTGAACATATTAAGAGAGTACAATATTTTCTTCAAGTTGCATATTTTAAACATTGATTTTTTTTGAAATTTATATTTATATTTTTCGTACTTTATAAATGATTTATTTTTAATTTTACTGATTAATAAGCCAATTAAATACTTGAAAATAATTTAAAATGTAATTTTGCAAAATGTGACACCTTACCTATTTTTTTTAACTTAAAATTAAATTACCGAAATTAGATCACACATCTTCATGAAAAGAGTTTTGTTTGAATCCTTTTAATTGATCTTTAAAACTATTTTCATTCAATTTAATTCTTATTATATTCTTAGCATTTATATTATAATAAATTATATGAATGCTAATAAATGACATAAATAGCTGATTAAAGCATAAATTTATTTACATAATTACTTCTTTCTTAACTTTTTGTTTTAGCCCTCGCTTTTAAAAATTAAAAAAAAAATAATCAGAAATCATAACAAATAATCAGGTTACAATAAATTTCTTACGAAGCTATTTAGAAGGAAATACCTGATAACTATAATTTTAATTTTGATTATGTGTAATATATTTCAGTAACAATTCACACTTGAAAAACAGTCTGATAAATTTTGTATTACTCGGATGAATTCAATGACGACTTATTTCATTTTATTCTTTATTTGAGCATAGAATTCTGAATATACAACAATGCGGGATAATTTAATTATTTCCTTATTTTTTATTACTTGGTTTCAACTCCCTTTGAATTCAAGGCACCGAATGTCAAAGAGGCAAACTTCCACGAATCTAGCAAGGAGTGAAAATTACTCTCGTCTGTCAGGCTAAAGTAATCGATAACGCTAGTTCCAGATTCTGATATAATTCATTTTGTTCCTTTAAGAAACACCAATACTTTCTAAAGCGTAAAAAAGAAAAATATTCTTTAGAACCTTGGAAAATTCCATTTCTTCAGTTTTTCAATGAAGACTGTAGAATGTCATGTATTATATGTATACCTGCAAGGTTAAGCGTTGTTTTTAAAAACTAGCACTAGTTAAAAAGACGACATTTTATGCCAAATAGTTTTAGGTAAATTTTCTTTTATTGAAATATAGGGATTCTAAATTATTACCTAAATGTATATAATTTTTTTAATAAGTTAATAATGCTAAACATTGAAAAATATTATTTGAATTCAAGTTTCACATTTTACTAAATTTAAATTGAATTTAAAAATATTATTTGTTTACAATAATATTTTATAAATAGTTACATATCATTTTCTTAAATAGGTATATTTCATTTTTTTCGTAAAAATCTATGATAGTTTAAATTAAATTAAATTTCAGAAAATATTGAAAAATGCTAAATCGTATTATTAATATTTATTTATTCTGACTCA
>BPLQ01011117.1:0-31615 GCA_021605075.1 Caerostris darwini | reverse complement strand
ATCTAAAACCAATTGAATTCATATAATCAAAATGTTAGAAAAAAGTATAGAAAAAAATTGCCTCATTAGTAAGAAATGGACAAATAGTTATTTCAAATGTCATTTATCGAAGGACAAAATTTTTAAAAAAGACATTCAATGCTTTCTTCGTTTTTAAAGTACCATCAATTAAAAATATAAGGTATCTCTGAATGCATATTTCAGATATTATAAAATAAAATAAAAAATTCCAATAATAAAATACTTTCAAATATTTCTTTTTCGGCTTTTCGATGATTTCAATGTAGCATAAATCCCATACGTCATAATTATGGCAAATTAAGACCTCAATTAAATTGAAAAAGCATTCTTTTTTTTTTTTTATCTCATTAGAAAATAACACTTACCTTTTTTTTTTTATTCTATAAAAGACGAACAGATTATAAAAATCTTAGTCAATAAAATGTAACTTAAAAATTCTTTTTTTTTAAAACAAAATAAATAAAAGAAAAAATAATTCGAAAAAACCAAACGATAGTACAACTAAAATCTACTTATTTTTCTTTGTTGCCATCAAAAACAAAGAAATAACGTAAAAACAAAACAAAAAGTAGTGTTTGTTAGCTAAAAGGAAAAGAGATTAGAATGTAAGCTTCTCAAAAATGAATAACAGTCGAATGAAGAAAAAAATATACTCATAAACAATCGAAGCAAAGTTAAGAAATAAAGACTCTCAGTAGCGGTGAAAAAATGTAACTACTCGGACAAAAGTATATTTTTTCTGAATCAAATGGAATACCTCTATTTTATAACGAGTGAAGTTGAGGTAACGCTGAAAAAATCAATTTCAAATTAAAAATTAGTTTTCTTTTTCTCTGAGTTGTTTTTATTTCTTTCCTTCTGTTTCTGTTCCGATTATATCTATGCAATCTCGAGTTACTTTACTTGTCTGTATAACAAATGATTAAATTTGCTTATATTTCTAATTCGCTCACTAACATATATGTTAACAAATAAATAAGCAAATTCGTTGTTCCAAGATTAAATTTCTGTTCTTTCAAGAGTAAAATATTCATAAAAAATTCCTTTTAATTTTACGAAACATATACGAAATGTAATTTTAATCTACTTATAGAAAAGTTTTCACATATGTGTGGGTTTCGTTGTAATTTTAAGAAAAAAAGTAAAAGTAATTAAAATTATAAAACTACATGGCATCATGATAAGAATATTATTTCTTTCTCTTTATACACAATAGTTCATTAGATATAATATTTTACAATTTTTTAAAAATTTAAAAAAATTTTTAAATCTAAATAAATCACACAAATGTTTTTGCATGTGATTTAGACAAGTATTCTATTGTCTGTCTTACTTTAATTTTAATTCCCACATTCTTAAATATGACCGAAAGCTTGCCATGTTAAAAAAAAATCGTCTGCTTAGAATGTTTTAATGTTCTTATCTTTTTATAATTAGAATATTTCCATAACTAGATCAAGCAAGATTACATCATTCAAAATTCACAAGTTTATTAATTTGCATTTAGAAAAAGATTACTGTATGAACTTTATCAAGCAATAAATTTAAATAATTACATTTTTTATAGCCCTAAAAGTAATAAATATCATAGTAGTATAACCAGTACAAAATGAGGCGGGGGGGGGGGCAACAAAACTATATCACGTAATGCTGAGAATTATAATTCAGAAAATAAGCACAAACCCTTGATTATAAACTGTAAACTATTGAGCAAAATTACAAGAATACAATGAAATACATGTAAATAAAAAAACAGTAAAAATAATAATTCTACCAACTAATTATTGTAGCAAAAAAGAAGATATGCAAGCAAGAATATAAGTGTAATGAATCGAAAATTAACCTGCTTGTATATAAAAAAAAAACTATGTTATATTGAAGAATGATTTTAATAAAGTAATATGAGTAGTAGAGTAACTTCATAACTCTCGTTAAACATGGTGATGGTGATGGAATTATGGTTTAGGAAGAATGCCATCATGAATAAAATTTCGAATTTATTAAAACTATCATGGATCAGTTAATGTATATTGATGCCTTAAACGACAATTTAAAATATCAATCAAAATGTCGATCTACTGAAAGGCTAAAAGTTTTATCAAGATTATGATTTAAGGATATTGCCTTGAATATTCTACTATGGCTACTTTACAGTTGTAAAGAAGTTCCCAAATACCAAGTCAAGTATCAAATTTGAATCTAATAGAATATTTTTTTTTCTATAATTTAAAAATAGTATTCGCAAACATAAATTTTTTTTTTTTCAAATCAGCAGTTAAATATCTGTAATAATACAATTAAACAAAGAAAGGTGCAGAATTTAGTAAAACTTATTTTGAATCTATCTCAATATAGTTTAAAAGATATTCAATCAAGTAGTAAAAATTATTTAATAGCAACTAAACATTTTTTATCAAACAATTGTTTAAATTCCTAGCATTCACTAATATCATTCATTTCTTGAACATGTATTATTTTATTTAAATCAAGTAATATAAACACAAATTTTTTAAAGTCAATTCCTTTTCTTTTTTCACTATATTGCAGAAAATCCTTTATAAATAATTTTCAAACATTTTTTTTAGTTTATCTGGCGCCATCTATTGGTAGATATTTGCAACTTAAATCTAAAAAAAAAAATTAAATTGAGTAATTAAATTTAATTGCGGAATTAATATTTGAAAAAACTGTATTAACATCAAGTGTCATCCACTACAAGTTCAAAAAAAATATATTTGAACTTTAGTGGAGGAATAAAAAGTATTTTATTAACGATTGAAAATTTGAGCAAGATATATATAGGGAGAGTGTCAGCTAATAGAAGGAATTGAATAAGAATATTTATTCTATATAATTAAAACCAAAGGTAAATGAAATGAAAAATATGCTCATAATAAAAATTTTTTAAGAAATAAATTTTAAATACAATGTTTATTTTATTTAATAATTTATACACGATATGCTTATGCAAAAACTTTTTGTTTGCACCTGTATATCAATATAGCATAATTATTACTATTAACTTTTTAAATTATTTTTTAAAATTTCAATTTAAATAATTTAACTTTCTATTTAAATAGTTCGTTAAATATTAAATAAATATTTCTTATTCAAAATTTTAATCAGAATAAAACACTTAGAAAATTTAATAACATATTAAAAGAAGTGCGTTAGAAATGTAAAATCAATTTGAAAAACAGGTTAATAAATTTATAGTTTTTTTTAATGGGATACAAGTTCATTACTTTTTTTATTAAAAATACTGTCAATTTCAAAAGAAACATTAAATTTATGTCACATAAAAATTATAAAATTTGTTTGATACTCTTATAAACAGAAATAATAAGAAAATTATTTTGTAAAAGGAAAAAATAAACCTCTTAGACGTGGAATTCGTATGAAGAATAATAATCAATGAGATAAAAAAAACATTTTGCAATTTAATTACATAATGTATAATTCAAACTGAGATTAATTTTCCCTGCTGAAAAGAAATAAATAAAAGTAATTTACTTGCTTTGCTTAAAAATATTTCTAAAACAAAAAAGAGAACAAAATAATTTGTTTTGTAAAGAAAGCTACTATTTAGAAGCAAAACTTGAATGACTGATATCATAAAAATATAAAAACGTAGGGTATAGAATGCGCTGGTTTAATTGTCTTTGAGTTTCATTTGTGATATTTACGCAATCATATAACGAGTGGTTTAAAAGATTTAAAAAAAATAAAACATGATGAAAAATAATCCAAAAGAAGAAAAGTAATTTTTGCACCAAATATTATAAAATCAAATTAAAACATTATTTAAGAAAAATATTATCATAGCTAAAATAAGATATTTATTATATACGAGGATTGTAACTTAGTAGTAGATAATTATCAAAAATACTTTTTCTTGTAATTAAACAAATTGAGGAAAGTTGTTATTGAAAAAGAAGGCTGGAATGTTGTAATAGACAGAAGGTTGAGTTTCCGAATCAGGGAAATTGGGTTTGAAATCTGACAAATCAAAAGGGTCACAGAAGATACTGTGATTATCCAGGAATGGTCATGAAAGCTCGTTTGCAGAAATTTCCTTCCATCGGGCTCGAGGAAGTAGGTGAGAACCTTTCAGATGCTCACTATGGATGGAGTATGGCAAAATGAGACTCATGAAATTAGCGATTGTCTGTGCGATCTTCACAATTCGAAATAAGGACAGATTGAATATGAACTATACCATGAGTTTGTTCCATCCTGATGGGTGACAGACGGCTAGCTGAGAAATGTCTACTCGAATGAGAAGTGAGGGAAGCTGACCTCCCCCCTCCCTCTTGGCGGATTTTTTTAAAAGGAGATGTTTAGTGACTCTGTCTTTTCGAGTTCTGCGACAAGTCAACCAGAAGTGCGTTTTTCTTTATTCTCTGTAGTGACTGAATAGGCCAGAGTTTCCACTTATTTACGAAGTGAACCCTTGGGGTTTAGTTTATTACACCGTGCAATAATTAAGTCTGCCACAGACTAGGCGATTAGATTCGACTAGGACTCGAGAACTTTGAAAATCACAAGCATTGGAGTGTATAGTACTTGTGATCTTATGATTTAATCATGCACTTGTGATCAAATTTTATTTTTAACTTTTAATTTCTTTGTATAATAACCCAGAGTACATTATATCTATATATATATATATATATATATATATATATATATATATATAGTGCTTTTAAATAAAGGTTCAATTGCTCCCATGAACCTACAGGTGGCCCTCTTCTTGAAGCTGTTATAGGTCTAATAAAGGCCGAGACGTTACAGATGATCCATCAAAATTCTCTGCAGTAACATATAGCCACTAACTTCAATTAATTCTTCAACAAAAATATATTCTTGCCTTAACCATTATTTCATGCTAACGCTAATTCCGAAATTATAACTAATTTCATTTTCTTCTGTGTAGTACTTTCTGCGACATTTTCCCTAGATGACCCAGCTCATCGTCCCTTTTAAAACAGTTATCCAGTGTACAATTGATATGCCTAACGTCCCGCGAAACCTCTTTTATTATTTCATCACCAGCTGCTACATCTTCACTTGGCAACATTTTTTTTCTCACTTCCGTTCTTCTTCTTTCCTTTCACAATCAAGGTTTTAGTGTCTGGGGAACACAACATGTACGCTTTTACCATCTCGTCGCGGATGTAATTGGAATTTCTTGACGAAAGCCAATTTAGCATTTTTTTGTTATTTGTTATTTTATTTTACTTTATCCTTCACCCAGGAAGAGGAGGGAGGCATACATACATCTTGAAGACCGCTTCAAGATTTATTGCTCCCAGGGATCGCAGGGAAGCAACAAATGAATTTTATGCAAATAGAGCCTTTGATACTCGGGGTTTTTCAGCACGATAAAATACAATCAACGCTTCCCGCCTCCGCGTATGACGGGGGAAGCAGCAGCAAGAAGATAAAAGCGATGGCTGGCTAATATCAATAAAAGATGCACCAGGCAATAACCGAGTTTCGAACTTCCCTTTCTTCTTTCACTGAAAAGATGTCCAAGTAGGAGGTATTTCTTTATCGCTCCGCTTCTTCATATTCGGTATATGCAAAAGAGTCCATAAATGAAGTGAGGTGAATATCGTTATATTAAAAACATATATCTTCGTTTAATACGAGTTTAAGGAGCTTCTCCTGGAATGGAGTACATCAAAATTTTTGGGAAATTCTGACATCGATGTAATTTATAGATACTTATTTCATATGTAGGAGCCCTCGCACTGAATTCATGAAATTGGATTATGTAGGCTGACATCTGTCCTACATTAAGGGTTCCAACTTCTTCCCATTTAAGTTTTCGAGGTATGCGCCTGTCTGATTCCAACATTAGCATATGCATGGATTCAATTTACTTCCATCATTTTAGTAAACTGCTAAACATTCTATTTACTACACCTGATTTATTTAAATACTATTTTCTTTTTAAAAAATATATTTCAGGAGGATTTTAAAATTACTCTAACTTTGGTAACATTCGTGGAAAACTTTTCTGTTCCTACTTGTAAAAAATCAATAGTAACATAGTAACAGTAGTTTTTAATTGTAATAATACTAGTAGTATCTTTTTGTTTCAATGAAGATAATATTTGAACTTTTAACACTAAATATTTTTAATCAAAGAAATACGTTGGTTAACATAATCATAATACTGAACTGTTAACAAACTTCTATAGAGAAATCAATAAATGAATATGAAAGCCATACATAATAATAATCTCAAAAGTTAATGGGAATATTTAATAAACATCAAAAATAAAAACAGTAAACGCAAGTGAGGAGGCCGACCAAAATGAAGAATCAAAATGTTGCAAGATAGGAAAAGAGAAATGTACCGTCTTTTCCCGTTCTTTTTGACAGTAAAAATTGTTGGTGCCTTCCAGTAACGTAAAAATTTGTTAGTAATAAAAAAATACAACTTTTTTTAATTAAAATATTATTAAAAAGACTGAATTCAAATTAATTCATAAGTTTTGGCAAAGTACAATTTTTTAATTGATAAAAAAATAATTCCCAAAACAATTTGGACTTCTAAGCGTTATTGTCTGCATGCATTTCTAGATTTATATTGAGAGAGATGTATGCACAAGGAAATTTTTTTATTATCATATCCTATAAATGAAAGATAAACTTTATATTTCTAACTTATTTTTGTTCTAATCTTCTTCATTACAATGTTCAAGAAGTGGTACAATACATAAACAACTGAAAAGCAATATTTCATAAATTCACGAAAAACAGCAATAGGAGTTTCTAAACATCGTAAATACCAGAATCATACCAAACTTTCTCACAAAAGAAAATCAAGAAAAGGCACAGCTAGGAAAGTTCGGAATTGAATTCCCTGGGTGCCCAGCTAAGATGAAATAATAATAACAGTAATAATAATAAATTGGGGGGAAAATATACCCTAAAGAAAAATACATTTTTTAACTGTTGTTTTAAAAATGATCCCTTTCGTTGACTTCTGCTTTTTATTTCGTAATCAAATTTAAAAAACGAAAAAAAAAATGCACTTTCACCTGGCAGCTCAAGTCTTACCACGGGGTAAATTTATTGACCTCTTTAAATATTATATTGAGAAATTCTTTTTCAAAATCAAGGTTTAACACTTTTTGTGAAGAAATTATACAAAGAAGTAGATTGGGTTTATTTTATCGCTCTGTGGTCATTTTGTGCACATTTTAGGCTAATCACACGGGACCTACAGCTTAGAGTGGATTCCGAACAACTGACTAACATCCATGCCACAGTCAAGGATTCGAACCTGAAACATGTGGTACCAAAGGCCAGAGATAAGGCCATCAGACAGACAAAGAAGTAGAAAACAAATATCACCTGTTACATGAAGTATCATCTGAAGTTAGAATACAGAAATATATAAAATTAAAAAATGAATACAGTTCATAAAATAAAAATCCCAAAAAAAAGTGGAAACAAAATTTTCCTAATAGTGTTAAGAATAAAAAAAAAATTGTAATTAGGAATTTAAAAGTTTATGCTTTTAAATTATATATATATTGAATATACACTCATGTCCATAAATTAAGGATAATTCAGAATCACACAGAAATTGAACTCTAAAATAAAAATTTCACCTGTAGAATTATCACACACATCTTGAAGAAGACTATGCAAATTATAGGAAACCACCAGATGGCGCGGATAGTACGTCACAATGACGAGAGTGTAAGAGAGGGGTATATAAGGAATGGTGGCAAAGACGTAAAATTGTTCACAAGCGCTTTAAAAGACTTTCAGTGCAATAACCGCATAGTTATGGCACAAAGGAAGCATTTGGATGATTTTTTTCCGTGGTAGAATTATCGAACGACTGGAATGTGGACGCACCCAGCTGGAAGTATCCGAAGAACTTGGAATCGCCTAGAGTGACATCTCCAGGCTTTGGCAACGATTCCAAGATGATGGTAATGTGAGTATATGTTACAGCACAGGTCGCCCACGAGTTACAACGCCGAATGAGCACCGGTATTTAGCAGTTACTGCCAAAAGAAGCAGATGGAGCACAGTATCAGATCTGTCTCGTCAGCTCTCTTCAGCTACCGGTACGACAGTTTCAAGGCAGACCGTGTACAGACGCTTAGGGCATATTGGTCTATAGGCTCGTAGGCCTGTCAGATGTGTTCCACTTACCTCAACTCACTGTCGCTTGCGATTAACCTGGAGTAGAGAGCATACATTGTGGACACCGCAACAGTGGTCTTGTGTGATGTTTTGAGAAGAGTCCAGGTTTAGTTTGCAGTCTGATTCTCGCCGGACTTTTATATGGAGAGCGCCAGGTATCGGTTACCACCAAGAGAACGCCATTGAACGACACCGTTAGAGTGGTGCAGGATGGCTCGTTTGGGGAGGAATTATTCTTGGTTCCAGAACTGACTTGCATGTTCAGAGTGTAACGATTACAGGCCACATCTATCGGGATGTCATTCAGGAACAACATGTACGTTTGTCGCTGGATGCTGTTGTATGGATGCTGAATTTCTGTTTATGGATGACAACGCCCGTCCTCACCGTGCAAACATTGTAGACGAATTCCTTCAATTGGAGGATATCACCCGTATGGATTGGCCAGCATACTCACCGGACTTGAATCCAATAGAGTATGTGTGGGATATGCTTGGCCGACAAATCAACCTCCTCCCACCTGTCAACCGGAACTTCGGCAGGCATTGCTTGATGAGTGGTGTAATATTCCCCAAGATCAGATTGATAATTTGATACTCAGCATGCCTAGGCGTTGTAAGGCTTGTATTGCATCGTCCGGGACACATACTCCATATTAACCATCATACTAACCATGTTATACTGTTTTTTGTAGATAGGTTCTTTTTTAAAATTTGCTCCAGGGAGTAAAAATCGCAATTTTTATTAATTATGTCAAACATATAGCAACTTTTTTGTTCTTTACCTTTTGTTTTATAAATATACTATATAAATAAGTCAAATTTGTTTTGCTTCTGTCTCTTTCTTTGCCTGAACTTCATTATCCTTAATTTATGGACATGAGTGTATATTGCATAACTATGTGAGATTACGGAAACGAAAAATTGAAAGGAGTCATCATCATAAAATACAAAGTAGTATTTTAAAATGTGTCTGATGAACCTGAAAATAAATGTGTTATTAATATTAATTAAATATGGACTGAAACTTTAAATGTAAAAATATGGCAGAAAATATGGAAAGAAATATTGCTCTTCAAGTGGTTGAGAATTTTAGGTATAGGCCAGGGTTTACTTTATATCGCGTATTCATTCAAATCATCTGTATATATTTAATCATGTACATAATTAACTGAAAACTGCTTAAAAAACCTCTTTATGTTAAATTATTAGTGTATATATTTCTGATGTAGAGACTGTCAGAAAGGAGGCTTACTTCATTGCAGTTAATGTACATCTGTAATTTTAAGATTAAATACAAAACTATGTTTTTTGTTTTAATAAATAATTTTAACAATAATGAAATTATGTAATTTTTATACAAATAAATGCTCATTTTTGGCAATATATTATGTATTTACGTATTACTTATAAATAGTTTTATATTTAGTATGTACATTACGATAAATGAGTAAGAAATTGAATAGGAAAACCCATCAAATAATTTTACTTTATAAATATTGTCAACCAGAGTCTCATACAGGCTACATATTTCTTTTGAGATCTACGCCATATGTTTAATAAAATTAGATAAAATAGTTAATATTTTTTCTTGACTTTATTAAATATCAAATAACTAATATGAATAAAAATATGCAGACATACATTTTAAAGAATAAATACAACAGAATTTTTTTTTTAATTATTATTATCGTTTAATCAATTTTATTTTGGTAATATTTCAATGTCTGGTGTGTAATTTCTTATTTCTGTTCGTAACAATTTTTTTAAAATGCTTATTAGTTAATTGTGAGCAATAGTTTGACTTCACACAGTTGAGTATGAGCATTCACAGGAATATGTTTTATCAACTGGAAATTGTCATTACGCTGCCTTCTTTAAGTTAGGATAACTTGTTTCTGTCACCAATTTTCAAAACTCAGTCAGGAAAACAGATATGTGCTGCATTTGTAATGCTTGATTCTTCTGAATTTATAGTACTTCTATTTCTCTTTATGCTGTGCCAGATAGCAGTACATCAGAAACTGGAAAACCATCTTGAATAATATCAATTGCAAATGGCTTAACAAAAAACGCAAATATAGAAACTTCTCAAACCTAGTTTTAAAATTCCAGCTCTCCATTAACTTTACCTGCCACGATTTTGAAGGAGCTTATGAAAACTTTGATATAAGAATACACTGTGACAGACACATAATAATTTTTGTGAAAAAATTATTATATCATGTAATATAAAAAAAAAATTAAAGTCAATTCCTACATTTTTTCACTATATTGCAGAAAAGTCCTTTACAAATAAAGTTGAAATTTTCCTCTTACATCTTTCTCCACCTATTGGTATTAATTAAATTTAATTACTGATTTAATATTTTAAAAAACTGTATTAACATCAAGTGTCATCCACTATAATTTAAAAAAAATGTATTTGAACTTGAGTGGAGGAATAAAAAGTATTTCATTAACGATTGAAAATTTGAACAAGATATATATATAGGGAAAGTGTGAGCTAATAGAAGGAATTGAAAAATACACTGTCTTTCAGAATCACATTTAAACTCTGAAAGAGCTGCATGCGGCTATATGAACTGCATCTGTTGGCATACATCATCATACTTCTGTATTTATACAGTGTGTACTTTAGTCACATAGAATATAAGAAGGAAAATGAATATAGAATATGAAATTACATAAATATAACATAGTGTAAAAACATTTAATATAATATAATTTTCCTACAAATTAAAAGAATAAATTTTGTATATAATTTTGAATAAAATTTTCATTGAATTTAACATAATATTCATTTCTTATTTTTTAATTAATTTTATTATTTTTTAATAAATGAATAATGATTAATGATGTACATAAGAGTACAATATTGAAATAAAATAGAGTACAGTACATAATAATAATACAGTATGTGCTGAATAATAATAGTGCATAGAATGTTAATAAAGTACTGAAATTTTAAATAAAGATCTGTTATGGAAATAAGATAAAAAGTCTATCGGTCAATACTACACTACTTACATATAAAAGTTAAAAAAAGAATTATAAATAATAAATACAATTTAATTTTAAATAATTTAATTGTGTTTTAATGCATATTTTTTTTAAATATAAATATAACAAATTTGTTAAAAATATAAACAAATGTTGATTTGCATATTTCTATACTGTAAGAATAGCATGTAATTAACCAAATGATACTAAATATATTTAAAAACATAATACATTAATATAAAGTTAAATTCTGTTTGGATTCATATTTGAATTAATGGAAAATTTTTTTTGACAATTAATTTACAACAGATAATAATTTATCTTTTAAATCTAGAAAAATTGTAATTTTTAATAAAGAAAAAAGTATTTCTAAAGAATTTTTTTTAGTACATCCCCTAATGTGAGCTACTGAATTCCAGTAATCATTTTTTATTTTCATAAATAAAAACTGCATGTATAAATAAAACCAGATAAGTACGCTTCTTTAATAATGGAAATTCCACTCTAATGTTTTTTAAAATAACTTTAAGATTTACTTAAATCCCTTAATTAAGAGAAAAGTTAACGTTCATTAGTTGAGTAAAAAAAAATTGGGTTTCTGTCTAAATGTTTAATCAATATATATTATTGGCCTTGAACCATCTTTATGGACACTTGGAGCATTAAATCATGAAATCGGAATCATTTATTACTACTTCGCTGTTAATTAAATATTGCGAAAACCTATCAAGCTTAATTACAAGAAACAAAAAATATTTTACTCTTCATTAACTCTCAATTAATGTAGAATCGATGTCTTTTTAATATTTTAAAATGAACTGAAAAAAAAAGGAAGAGAGAATTTCTTTTTTTAGAAATCTGAAAGAAAGAAAAATACATATTCAGCAGTTCTGTTATTTTTGATACTTTCATAAAATTAATTTTGTGTGGTCAGATATATTCATTTCTGAAAACTTCATTTATTAACCATAATTTTTTCTATGCTTTTTCATCCTTTATGAATAGTTGTTTTTCTATGCTAACGATTTTATTAAATAATTATAACCAGCTAGCTACATATTAATATACGTGAAATGATAAGTCAATTTTGGCTCATATTGACTGGTGGACTGAATTGCTATAGGCATTAAAGTTGTGACTAGGTATAATAAAAGGAATATGCTCTATTTGGTTTGGTTAGTACAGGTTTGGTTTGGTTAGTTACCTCTACGGTCACTTTTTGCACCCTTTAGGTTAATTAAACCGGGACCTACAGTTTGACGTGGATTCCTAACCACTGATCGCCTGCGCGCCATATGATTGGATACATCCCAGCACTGCCTGGTTTTAAATCCCCGCGTAAAAGTTCGTATCTCAAATGCACTCTGGCTTTGGTACCACAAGCTTCAGGTGGTATGCATGTTTGTTAATGGTTCGGAATCCACGTTAAACTGTAGGCCCCTGTCTAATTAGCCTAAAGTGTGCACAAAATGAAAAAGAGCTACAAACCAAAAAGCTACAGAAATGAAGACCAAAATTACAAATACAAAGTTATATTTTAGTAAAAGAAGACAAAAAGCACACACAAGTAAGATTAATTAAAGTTTTCGTATGTAACCCGATATATACGAAACTAATGCGAAATGTTTTATAAAAATGTTTGAACAATAAATGTCTAAAAAGAAAAGTCTAATTTTATGATTAATCAATACACTTGTATATCAAATATGCAAGACATTAATAAAAACATTCATGAACAGTTGATGACGTCAGTTTTCGAGAAGGTTATTATTAGCCCCAATGAACACTTATAATGTTAGCATGTTGTTGTTTCTTATCCCACTTGGTAGACAGCAACATCTATACCAAGTCCAAGGTCTTATGGAAGGAGGGAAAGAGGGGCATTTACTGTTGTGATGAAGCACCTGTAAGTAGAAGTCTGACTTGATTCCGTGATGCTAAATTTTTACTGGTTAGGGTTGCCGTCCGTATGCCCAATAATCATATTAGACTGGGACCTAAAACTTAAAATGATTCCGAACCATTACAAACATTTCTGCCACAGCCGGGAATCGAATCCGAAACCCGTGGCACCGGGGGCAGGTCACTCGGGCATCAGGCCCCTGTAATGTTGACATAATATCTGGAGTGCTTTACATAGTAAAGCCGCATCCATACCTAAATATGAATGGGACGAGTGTCAGGTTTAAGATGATATTCATTAGACTAGTTGATGGTGTTTCATCTTCTGGCTTTCCAGCAGACCTAATATTAATGAAGTCATAAATAGATATAAGCAGTCAGCAAATTACCTTTAGACGTTTCTCTATCTGCCTTTCCAAATAAAAACAAATTAGCTTTAAATTTTATCTTTATTTCAAATACAAAAATCACAGACGACTGTTAGCATTTGAATAATTTTACCCCTCGTTTACATTATGTCGAATTTTTTACATCGTATTTGCAAACGTTCATTTCCTGAATAGATTATGCATTTGAATACGCTCATAAAATATTCTGGTTTCCCTTTTCGGAAAAATACCCGTTTTGCATAAATAAAACATTGCATCAATTTCAAATATTTTGGGTTGTACAGGTGACTATTTATTGTATTCGTGTACACAGTATGTTTTTTCATAGTAAATCAATAATGTCCTTCAAATATGTAATTGCATTTTTGGACATTTTTCCTATTTTCCCTTTTATAGTTTATTTTTGAGATATGCTGCTTAATTCACTTACAGGGGAAGATAAGAGGGAACGATAACCCTTTTATTATACACAGACACCATATTATGGCTATAGCTGACTCGATTCATCAGTTGTTTGAGTTGATACGGATTTACGTATTAATGCAGAATAATATAAACATAGATTTTCTATGAAGAATACATCATTAAGGAATCTTTTTTACATATTTAATGACAGAATTTTATTATAGTATATACACTCGTACATACAGATATACTTCATTTTTGCAATTATAATTAAATTGTTTGTATTAATTACAATGTTACGAGATATTCTCAAATTTATGACTCATTGAAAAAGAAGTTTTTTGGAATGCAGAAAATTGCATGTTAAAATTCATTCTAGCCTGTATTGAAGTTCCTGTTTTCAGTAAAAAGCAGATTTTGTTATAATTGAGACGAAATATGTATTGAACATACTGAAGTTAGGTTATCTGGTGATAGTTTTAAGTATTTTCTTATATAACACTTACAAATGCTATGTAGTTACCTGTAAAAACTTATGGGATGGCCATAATTCACATCTATGAATAATAATATATCTTTCATGAATAGTCCCTTGGTGGACTATTCATTAAATAAATAATTTTACAGTAGTATCCCAAGCAGTATAAGAAAATCAATTTCAATATTAACAAAACTTTTCGAATTTAAAAACTGAAATTATTTTAAAAATTGAAATATTCTCATCAATTCTAAAATAAATCAAATATAAATGATAAAATCTCATCAACTATAAAATTATTTTGATAAATAAATCTTAAAGCCTTATTATTTTTAACACATTATTAAATATTTCTTAAATATTAAAAAAAAAATTTTATTTCTCATCTCCTTCGCATCTTTTTTAAACTCACAAAACAATAGATTAGAAGGATAGAGCTAATTAAAGCATGTAAGCATATGAGTTTCAAATTAATAATTTTACTATTTAACATAAGGTAATAAAAAATAATAATTTCTAAAAATTCACAAAATTTCACGAATTTAAAAACTGAAATTATTTTAATGATTAAAAAAATATCATAAATTATAAAATAAATCATATATAAATGGCAAAAACTCATAAAAAAATCTTAAAGCCTTATTATTTTTAACAGATTATTGAATATTTCTTGAATATTATAAAATATGTTTATACCTCCTACGCATTTTATCTAAAACTCCCAAAAGAATCGATTAGAAAGATGGAGCTAAATAAAGCATGTAAGCATATACTAATCATGAGTTTTAAATTAATAATTTTACTGCATAACATAAGACAAAAATCAAAATTTGTAATTTAAAACTAAATCAATTATTATTTAATTATGTAGTTAATCAATTAAAACTGGAAATCCGTAACATTCTATTAATAATTTTCCAAAAGTATAAAGCACTCTATTATGAATGAAAATAGCGCACATATACTGTTACTAGCAAATAAAATTATGTTATCCTATTTATGCACATTTCTTGGCACCGTTTATAATACATAATAAGATTATTTTCTATCAAATAACTTCATTCCTGAAAGAAATTATATAAATGGCGTAATTAAAAGATTTTTATTTAGCAGTTAATCTAATGAAGTTAATTTCATTTGTTTATATGAGAATACTCCTTCTTTTTTATCAGAAAGAACTAAAGTTAATACAAATTATATGTTTCAGGCGATTTAGAATTCAACGTGTCCATCATTCAAAATTAAGCTATCTATTTTTATCCTTAGTTTTAAAATCCCTATAGGATTATATATTTTTACACCAATCTAGCGCATATAGAATTGTTCGAAAAAAGAAATATTTCCAGAATTACTATTCCTGAAAATCCTGAATTTAGTGTCTAGTACCTCATGGTATGCATCATGAAGATAAGAATTTGAAATAGAAGATCTAGATAAAAAAAAAAGGAAGTAGATATTGATTAAATGCATGACGAGTTTATCTAGTTACGATTTTCTTTAAGATGGAGACGGTTTTAATTTATCTAGAATTAAAAGATAACGAGATGATGTCCCATTTGATTGCTCTTCTTCTTATAACTAATAGTAGTTGCTTTTCGTATTAATCATGAGAGAAAGACCGATTTGTACTGTTTTTATTCCTTTACAAGAGATGAGTACTGTAGTGTTGTCGGTTGTTTATCCAGCTGGTTCTAGTGTAACCATACCAGATAAAATTTGAGACACAGGTTTGAGGACACACAGCTTTATTTACAAACACCACATACACACACAATTGAAGATAGACACTATTTAACATATTTAAAGGCATCTAATTAAAGCTTCGTGGAAGGATTCCACCTCTAAGCCGAAAGTAAAGATATTCCTCTCGGGATGAGAGATTGTAAACTAATCGTCTCTGAGGCAGCGCCGGTTGCACCATATTTCTCGGGTGAAAGTCTCGATGCCTACTGATCATTTCTCCTGAGCTTACATGGGACGCTGTTGTAGTGCGTAGGTTCCTTTATATCTATATGACTCAAATATTTCAGGCCTCACTGACGGATTAGTGATTTTTTCTGACTGCAAGTTGGCTCTGGATGCAATTAAAAATGGAGATTCTAACAACACTTTTTCGATAAATGTTCTGCTCAAGACTCTACACTGTAGAGGCAAATCATGTCATCTTCAATGGATTCCTGCACATGTCAACAATGAGGGCAACGAATGCTCTGACTCTTTAGCCGAAGAAGCCAGGGACAAAGATCAACCCATAACTGCCATCACACTTGCAGAAGCTAACGCAGTTGACAAAAGTCGACTAATACCTCAAAATTTTAAGAAGCCACTAATCACGGGCTTCAATTTCCCTAGGAAGTTGACATCAGTTATTAGCAGAATCAGAACTAATCATTACAGAGGGATGAAGATTCTCACAGACAAGACCAGGGAATGCATCCCCTGGCAAAAAGTGCCCCAACGCTTTCCTAGCAACTAAGTACATTCTAGAGTGCATAGCACTCACTCCCCATGTATTGAAATTGGTATGGTGCCAATCGCGGCTAACTTAAGAGAAGTCCTGTATAGTGAAGCGGCGCCGTTGCTAGCGGCCACTATCGTATAGACTTTTGACTTGCTCTAACTTTATTAATAATATTAGAGAGTTTTTGCATACCGTACGTTAGTTATCGTAGGACGTCCGTTAGCTTTTTCTCCCTAGCGCGCATGCTCATAGGAAACTGCGCATGCGTATCTGTAATAATGTTTCCTATGAGCATGCGCGCTAGGGAGAAAAAGCTAACGGACGTCTTACGGTTACTAACGTACGGTATGCAAAAACTCTCTATTAATGAATATTTTGACGTTCAAATTTCACACAAATGTCAAGGACATTGCCAGCACTCTAAGACAGCAAACAATATGAAATTCCATAAGGCTTGGGAATTTTAAATGGAAAATTGGTCTTACTTTTTGGACACAGTAGCACATATAATCTCTATGGATAGAAATGCATTCCTTAGAATATTTTGGTTTTATTGAAACAAATGTTAAATAAATAAAACTTCTGACATTTGTCAAATAAATTTTATAGAGCTTGCTTCGAATTCGACTGAAATTTTATTAATAACGAATGCAATGTTCTGTTGAATACACCTGCTGTTATTTGGAAAGGAGGCAGGTGCGCAACTTCTCTTTTATCAGAAAAAAAATATTTTGTTAAATCGATATACAAACAACAGTGAAATCCTCATTTTTTATATTTCCATTTTTATCGATACATATATTTTATTGTTCATTAAACAAATAAATGTCAATACAAAAGGAGAAATACTATTTGATAGACAATGCTCAAAGATTCTATAAAGTACTTTCATATTTTTTTATTAACGGAAAAGGAATAATTCAAAGAAAAGTACATCAATATTTGTGTACATGATTTTTTTTTTAATTTCAGTTCTTTTATTTATTATTTAAAGCATTTAAAGCTAAATAACAAATTTGTTGCGTAAATAACAAATAAGTAAGTGTTTTAACTGGTGAAAACAATTTACTTTAAAATGAAATATATAGATAAAATAAGCTGTAAGCTATGTATTTTCTATACTGTGTAAAATATCCAGTTCTAAAAATTTACTCTAGTAGTTTATTCATTTACTTTTCTTAAATATTATTATTTATATATATTATTTTCCATTGATAGACCTCGGGTCCCAATTACATATACTATAAATAATTGCAACAATTGGTGATAACATAGAGCCACAGTTGAACATATAGATACAAACCAAACCAAACCCAAATAACTACAGTACAAACTTATCGTATATAATATTGAATTTAAAATAATAATAATAAATAAGTGTTGATAAATGCTTGCTTGGCTTTTAAATTAACGCGTAACCACTAAAAGTAATGATGAAAATTCATTTGTTGTACGTATTTTGACAAATTTAACGATTTATGAAAATTATGTATCTCTTATATAGTAAAATTTCAAAACAATGTCAATAAGTACTTTGAATTAAAATTTATGAATTCTGTAAAACATTCTGTATTTTTTTATGTAACACCTAATTTATTCCAAAATCTACGTATTTAAATTTTTTTTGTTGATCCTCTATGATTCAAAACATCTGGTTTACAAATTGCTTACGAAAGAAGTAACTTGCCACATATAAAAAATGCTTATGCTTTAAATTCCGCACAAAGTAATTTACATAATAACATTACATTTCAAGTGCATTTTTTGTTATGAAAATAAAATAAATGTCTCTTACTTAAAAGAAAAATCCCAAATAGTTTTATTTAAACTTTTTGAACTATAAATTTCGATTTACAAACTTCTTACGAAATTTATCAATAGCAAACCAATCGCAAAAGTTTCGGCGATTTAATCAATTTAAAATAATGTCCTGCTCCACACGCAATTACATAATTAGCTCTTCCATTTCTCTCCGGAAGACTGAAATTTCGAGAATCAGAGACAGTTCGAAGTCCACTACATTTCAAGAGTCTCTAAATGGAAGCCATTCTACTGCTTTTGGGAGCTGTCAGAAACATAGGGATTTCACTCTCGCCTGCCTGATATCAAAAGGTGACCCCGTCACACCTTCACAGGAGAATAAATGTCCATGAAACAGTTTTCTTTTCTTCAGCCAAGACTCTAAGGCTTTTCTCTTAATAATTTGATTTATTCACCATGTTAAATAATATAGATTCCTGGCATTATATTGTAATAAATAATTCAATGTTTCAAGTCACTCGCATTGAAAAACAATTTATATTTACAGAACATAAAAGCAACATCAAGAATAGATTCATGGAACAACAATGCGGCACCACTGTGACAAGGTGAAGCATCATTTACTCGGCTTATTTAATTTTAATTCACCCTTATTCCCTGAGAACATTGCTTGTTGGTGTGATCTAATCCATTTGTGCTTAATCTCTGTGCTACATTCTTCACAATTTATGCGATTGCTCGAAATGGAATGCGTCCTGGTGAAATACCGACGAGGTCTTCAGTTGACTTAAGTAAAGACGAATCATCTTTCTGCATTAATTTAGGGTTATGTTGCCAGTGGCACACTAAGGATTACACAAATCCGACCATTAGTCTAATATTCGAGAGAGCGCAAATTATTTGTCGATGTCGCGCGCTTTACCAGCGATGTTCTCAATAAAGAATTTGTCTTCTCACTAAGATGTCAGAGTAGTAGATGAAAATTTAATGGAGAAGGTCAAGGTTAAAAGATGAATTGAGTTTTGACTTATTTAGGGTAAGTTTATTATAAATTCCAAGATTTTCGTTGGAATTTATTTACGTATTATTTGGGATTCCAACATTTTGATATAATTTAGGGAATTTTACGAATTTTGTTTCCATTGAAAACGATTTTATCAAAATAAGATATAAAAAATAATCCTTTTTTTAAAGGGTAATATACATATAGAATTTTACGTGTCATCCTAACAGTAATTCATTAAATTGAATGTATAGTTAAAGAATTGTGTTATTTTAAATTAAAAAGTATCACTTTTCCAATTAATATTTTATGTTATAAGAACCAGTTTATTTAGTATCAAAATTAAAGTAAAAATAAATCTTTTTAAGACTATATGAAATATTATTTTACTATAAAATATCGTTTTCTTACTTAAATTTTATTCTAACATTCTTGGTATGTATTCATTTTTTTTTCAATATAACAAATACATTTTGGTAAATACGGTAAATCTTTGTTCTATTTATTTTAAAATAATGCATAATCCGTCTTTAATTTATCCTCGTTCTTAAGTATAATTTGTAACATTTTAATAATCATGTCTTCTATAACTAATCAGGTTTTTAAGCAACATCATACGAGGTACTATTTTTGAAAATCTGTTTTTTAATTCAAAATAAAAGTCCTAAAAATAAATTTTCGTATGCATTGAAATAATAATAACAAACTATTTAATTACTATAAATCGATTTTCATGGATATTTTAGCAATTATATTCATTAAGAAATGAGATTAAAGAAAATATTTTTCTATAACAAAGATATAAAATTTGCAAAGTATTTCTGAATACAACACAAAAATAGCACAAAATAATAAAAGGAAAATTCTATTTCGTTTATTCCTAAAATACCTTAATGTTTAAAAACAACAATAATATTTTTGGAAAATATAAGAATTATAAATTCTTGCATGATAGGAGCTTTTGGATAATTTTTTTCTCCTTTAAGTACAGTAAGTATGGTTATTAGAGACTATATCTTATAAAGCAATATTTAACAAGCAAAGAAATTTAAAAATATCTGTATAAATGTATAACTTATTTACATGCATTCCAATATACCTAGCAAGATAAATTTTAGAAATCTTAAATAAGCGTAATAGTCCTGAATATAAAAAAATATTCAGGATTTCTATTACTTCTAGTATCTAAAACCAATTGAATACATATAATCAAAATGTTAGAAAAAAGTATAGAAAAAAAAACTTGCCTCATTAGTAGAAATGGACAAATAGTTATTTCAAATGTCATTTATCGAAGGACAAAATTTTTAAAAGACATTCAATGCTTTCTTCGTATAAAAATACCATCCAATTAAAAATGGTATCTCTGAATGCATATTTCAGATATTATAAAATAAAATAAAAAATTCCAATAATAAAATACTTTCAAATATTTCTTTTTCGGCTTTTCGATGATTTCAATGTAGCATAAATCCCATACGGCATAATTATGGCAAATTAAGACCTCAATTAAATTGAAATAGCAATGGGAAAAAGCATTCTTTTTTTTTTATCTCATTAGAAAATAACACTTACTTTTTTTTTTCATTCTATAAAAGACGAACAGATTATAAAAATCTTAGTCAATAAAATGTAACTTAAAAATTCTTTTTTTTTAAAACAAAATAAATAGAAAGAAAATAATTCGAAAAAACCAAACGATAGTACAACTAAAATCTACTTATTTTCTTTTGTTGCCATCCGAAACAAAGAAATAACGTAAGAAACAAAACAAAAAGTAGTGTTTGTTAGCTAAAAGGAGAAAGAGATTAGAATGTAAGCTTCTCAAAAATGAATAACAGTCGAATGAAGAAAAAAATATACTCAAAAACAATCGAAGCAAAGTTAAGAAATAAAGACTCTCAGTAGCGGTGAAAAAATGTAACTATTCGGACAAAAGTATCTTTTTTCTGAATCAAATGAAATACCTCTATTTTATAACGAGTGAAGTTGAGGTAACGCTGAAAAAATCAATTTCAAATTAAAAAGTCTTCTTTTTCTTCAAGTTGTTTTTATTTATTTCTGTCTGTTTCTGTTTCGATTCTATCTATGCAATCCCGGGTTGTTTTCCCAGTCTGTATAACGAATGATTAAATTTGTTTATTTTTCTAATTCGCTCAATATCATATTTTCTAAAAAATAAACAATTCAAATTAGTTGTTCCAAGATTAAATTGCTGTTCTTTCAAGAGAAAAATATTCACAAAAAACATTATTTTTATTTTTATGAAATATATATGAAATTTAATTTTTATCTACTTATAGAAATGTTTTCACGTATGTATGAGTTTTAATATAATTTTAAGAAAAAAAAAGTCAGAGTAATTAAAAATATGAAATAATATGGTAACACGAAAAGAACATTATTTCCTTTATTTTATACACGATAGTTTATTAGATATAATATCTTACAATTTTTTAAAAAAATTAAAAGAAAATATTTTAAGTCTCAATAAATCTCGCAAAAGTTTTCGCATATGATTTAGACAAGTATCACATTACCTTACTTTAACTTTGATTCCCAATTGTGACAGATTTCTTAAATATGATCAAAAGCTTGCCATGTAAAAAAAAAATCGTTTGCTTAGAATGTTTTATGATTTTTATATTCTTATTTGTCTACTATTTATTTATAATTATAATATTTCCATATCTAGATTAGACAAGATAACATCATTCAAAATTAGCAAATTTATAAATTTGCATTTTAAAAAGATTGCTGTAAAAAATTAACCAATCAATTAGTTTAAATGATTCAAATTTTTTTCCACCTCCAAACGTAATAAAGATTGTGGTAATATAATCAATACATCATGATATGCCAACAAAGGTATTTTACGGAATGCTGAGAATTATTGTTTGATTAAAGTTTGTAAAATATTGAGCAAAATTACTAGAATGCAATGGAATATGTGTAAATTAAAAAAACAATTAAAATATAATTCTACCAACCAATTGTTATAGCAGCATAGACGGAATGAATGCAAGAATAGAAGTGTAAAGAATCAAAAATTAATCTGCTAGTATAAAAAAAATATTTATGGTGTTATATTGAAAAAAGAATTTAATAAAGTAACATAAGTAGTTGAGTAATTCCATTGCCATCATCATGTTAACATTCGTTAAACATGGTGATGGAGTTATGGTTTCGGAAGAATGCCATCATGAATAAAAATTCGAATTTATTAAAACTACCATGGATCAGATAATGTATATTGATGCTTTAAACAACAATTTAAAATAATCAATCAAAATTTCGATCTACTGAAAGACTGGAAGTTTTATCAAGATAATAATTTAAGCATACTACCTTGAATATTCGATTGTGGCTTCTTTACAATCGTAAAGAAGTTCTAAAATACAAAGTCAAGCATTAAATTTGAATCACATAGTATATTTCTATCTATAATTTTAAAATATTATTCTAAAATATAACATTTTTTCCAAATCAGCAGTTAAATATCTGAAACACAATTGAACAAAATAAGCCCATAATTTACTAAAACTTATTTCAATTCTACATTCTTATGAATTAAAAGATATTCTTAAGGTTGGTGGTTATTCAATCAAGTAGTAAAAAAATTTTTTAATAACAACTAAACATTTCTTATCAAACAATCGTTTATGTTCGCAAACTTTTTTAAATAATTTAATAACATTTATTCTTTCAATATGTTCAATAATATAACATTCATTCTTTCATTAATTATAATAATATTCATTCTTTTAATATGTATTATTGTATTAGAAATAAAATTTATTCTATATAATTAAAACCAAATTTAAATGAAATGAAAAATATACTTGTGATAAAAAGTTTGAAAGTAATAAATTTTAAATATGTTTATTCTATTTAATAATTTATACACAATATATTTATGAAAAAACATTTTTAGACACTATTATATCAATATAATTTAATTATTACTATTA
Source organism: Caerostris darwini (assembly GCA_021605075.1). Classification (NCBI taxonomy): domain Eukaryota; kingdom Metazoa; phylum Arthropoda; class Arachnida; order Araneae; family Araneidae; genus Caerostris; species Caerostris darwini. Next base: position 8,044 of record BPLQ01011117.1, on the reverse strand, counting down.
AATATTTATTTTATTTCTATAAAATTTAAATTTAAATAATTTAATCTTTTATTTATGCAGTTCGTTAAATAATAAAACACTTATTTTATATAATCACTATATTAAAAGAAAGTGAATTAAAAACATAAAATAACTTGGAAAAACAGGTTAATAAATTTATAGTTTTTTTAAAGAAATTCAAGTTCATTAATTTTTTTATTAAAAATACTGTCAATTTCAAAAGAAACACATATAAATATTAAATTTATTCAAGTAACAAAAAAGTGATAAAATTCTTTTGACACCCTTATTAACAGATATATCAGTAAATTGATTTTTGAAACGAAAAAATAAACTTCATAGACGAGGAATTCGTATAAAGAATGTTAATCAATGAGATAAAAAACATTTCATTATTTAATTACATAATGTATAATTAAAACTGAGATTACTTTTTTCTAATGAAAAGCTATAAATAAAATTAATTTACTTGCTTCGCTTTAAAAAGTTTGCGAAACAAAAAGGGAAGAAAATAATTTGTAAAGAAGGTTATTATTTAGAAGCAAAACTTGAATGACTGATACCATAAGAAATGAAAACATAGGGCATAGAATGTGCTGGTTTAATTGTCTTTCCATTTCTTTTGTGGTATTCAAGCAACTATATATCAAGTGATTTAAAAGCTTAAAAAATAAAACGCGGTGAAAAAATATTCTAAAAGAAGAATTCAATTCTTATACCAAATATAATTTGTACAAATAAAATCAAATTAAAACATTATTTAAGAAAAGTATTATAATAGCTAAAATAAGATATTTATTATATACGAGGTTGATCATTGTAACTTAGTAGTAGATATTTATTAAAATAATACCAAAAATACTTTTCCTTGTAATTAAACAAATTGAGGAACGAAGTTACTGAAATAGAGTTTGGAATGTTTTAATAGACAGAGCATTGAGTTTCTGAATCAGGGCATCTACAAAACAAAGGATAGCTGAAGATACTATGATTATCGGGTATGAACATGAAAACTCGCTGGCCGAAAATTTTTTCCATTCTCCTCGAGAAGGAAGATGAGTTCCTTCCAGATGCAATATATGAATGAGGTTGGGTTCGTTCTAACCTGTGTTAGAAACCTGAATGTGTACTGCAGCAATACATTAAATACTACTACTAGTATACCACACCACATCACTGTGCCTAGAGCTAAGTTGCCTCTTTACAGTTTGGGAATGATGTGGGTGATAAGTCTGTTTGGGCTCTTTGATGCTCTACGATCATATGAAACCGAGATATACTCCTTAAAGTGAATTTCGAATCACTACAAGCATCCATGGCACTGCTGAGATTTCAACCCGAAACCTATGGTACCCAGTGCAAGAGCGCTATCTCTCGGCCATCAGACCGCAAAACCATTTCATAACTGGAATAACACTCTATTAAATCTGATATATATTAGTCGTTGTAGTAACAAATGATCTATCAAAATTCTCGGCAACAACATTTTGCCATTAACTTTAATTAATTCTTTAACAAAAATAAATCCTTACCTTAACCATCATTTTATGATAACGCTAATTCATTTATGATAACGCTCATTTTATGATAACGAAATTGGTTAAATTATAACCAATTTCATCTTGTTCTGTGTAGTACTTTCAGTGACATCTTCCGTAGATGACCCAGCTCAACGTCCCTTTTTAAACAGTTATCCAGTGTACAATTGATATGCCTAATGTCCCGCGAAACCTCTTTTATTATTTCATCACCAGCTGCTACATCTTCACTTGACAACATTTTTTTTCTTACTTCTTTCTTCTTCTTTCCTTTCACAATCAAGGTTTTAGTGTCTGGGGAACACGACATGTACACTTTACCATCTCGTCGCGGATGTAATTGGAATTTCTTGACGAAAGCCAATTTAGCAATTTTTCTTTTCTTCTTACTTGTTATTTTATTTTAATTTATCCTTCACCCAGGAAGAGGAGGCACACATATATCTTGAAGACCACTACAAGATGATGTTCTACGGTCATATGAGACCAGAAACTACCGCTTAAAGTGGATTCCGAACCACTACAAACATCCATTTCACTGCCCTAATATGAACTCGAAACCTGTGGTACAGAGCGTCAGAGACCTAGCCACTCGGCCATCATTCCCCTATCAATTTCATAATAAATCTGGAATAACACTAATTTAAAATAATCAATCAAAATTTCGATCTACTGAAAGATTAAAAGTTTTATCAAAATAATTTTAAGCATACTGCCTTGAATACTCGACTGTGGTTATTTTACAATTGTAAAGAAGTTCTAAAATACAGATTCAAGCGTCAAATTTGGATCCCATAGAACCAATCTATTTCATAATAAATCTGGAACAACACTAATTTGCTATACATCAGTCTTTGTAGTAACAAATGATCCCTCAAAGTTCTCCGCAACAACATACCACCGTTAACTTCAATGAAAATAAATTCTTGCCTTAACCATCATTTCATGGTAACACTAATTCCGAAATTATAACTAATTTCATCTTATTCTGTGTAGTACTTTTAGTACTATCTGTGACCTTTTCCCTAGATGGCCCAGCTCATCGTCCTTTTTAAAACAGTTATCTAGTTTACAATTGATATGCCTAACATCCCGCGAAACCTCTTTTATTATTTCATCACCAGCTGCTACATCTTCACTTGGCAACATTTTTTTTCTTACTTTCGTTCTTCTTCTTTCCTTTCACAATCAAGGTTTTAGTGTCTGGGGAACACAACATGTACGCTTTACCATCTCGTCGCGGATGTAATTGGAATTTCTTGACGAAAGCCAATTTAGCATTTTTTTTCTCCTTTACTTGTTATTTTATTTTACTTTTCCCTTCACCCAGGTAGAGGAGGAAGGCACACATACATCTTGAAGACCGCTTCAAGATTTATTACTCCCAGGGTTCGCAGGGAAGCAACAAATGAATTTTATGCAAATAGAGCCTTTGATACGCGGGGTTTTTCAGCACGATAAAATACAATCAATGCTTCCCGCCTCCGCGTATGAAGGGGGAAGCAGCAGCAAGAAGATAAGAGCGATGGCTGGCTAATATCAATAAAAGATGCACCAGGCAATAACCGAGATCCGAACTTCCTTTCTTCTTTCACTGAAAAGATGTCCAAGTAGGAGGTATTTCTTTATCGCTCCGCTTCTTCATATTCGGTATATGCAAAAGAGCCATAAATGAAGTGAGGTGAATATCGTTATATTAAAAACATATATCTTCGTTTAATACGAGTTTAAGGAGCTTCTCCTGGAATGGAGTACATGAAAATTTTTGGGAGATTCTGTCTTCTATGCGCCGATGTAGTTTATAGATACATATTTGAAATGTAGAAACCCTCGCACTGAATTCAAGAAATTGGATTATATAGCTGGCATCTATCCTACATTAAGTGTTGCAATTTCTTACATTTAAGTTTTCGATGTATGCGCCCCTTTTCCGACATTAGCATATGCATGGAATCAATTTTTAGTAAACTGCTGAACATTCTATGTACTACATCTGAACTATTTAAATATTATTTTCTTTTTAAAAAATGTATTTCAAGGATTTAAAAAATTTTCCAATATTGGTAACGTTCGTGGGAAACCTTTCTGATCCTACTTGTAAAAAAATGAATAGATATGACCCAGTGTTGGCCATCTATAAAAAAGTAATTTTTTAATAGTAATATATTTCTATATGGAATTCTATACTATTTCTATATGGAACTCGACAGATGAATATGAAATCAGTTTTTAAAAAACTCAATCGTTAATGGGAAATATTTAATAAACATAAAAAATAAAAACAAAATTTTAATAGTAATGACTCTAACCAAATGAAGAATCAAAATGTTGCAAGATATAAAGAGAAATGTATTGTCTTTTTCCCATTCTTTTGACAGTAAAAATTGTTGATGCCTTCCAGTAACGTAAAAATATGTCAATAATAAAACTTTTAATACTGACTTTTTTTTAATCAAAACAAATATATATTAAAAGACATAATCAAATTAACTATTAACAAGCTTCAATGTACAATTTTTTAATTGAATAAAAATACATTCATAAAAAAATTTGGGACTCAATCGTTATTGTGTAAATAGTTAGATTTAACCTGAAAAAATAAATAAACGCTCAAGGATGACGCGCTAATCATTACATCCTATCAAAATGGCAAGATATGAAAAGACTTAATTTGTTCTAATCTTTTCCCAGTTCAAGATTCTTTTTGATAGTAAAAACACACAAAACAACGAAAATAATATGTTAGTGATAAAAATAGAATTTTGCAGTAATAGCAGCTTCTAAAAAGAATGAATACTCATAATCATACCAAACTTTTTTTTACAAGAGAAATCCAAAAAAAGTAATATCTATGACTTCTTAATTTATTATCTACATATGTCTTGCCAAGAGAAAATAATAAATGCACAAGTAATAATTTTAAATTGATTAGATCCTATGACTGAAGAAACACATTATATTTCTAACTTAATTTTTTCCACGATTTTTTGACTTCTGCTTTAAGCATTCGTATATTAATTTACAATACAAAAAATGGAAAACCTCAAAAGCAATATTTTGTAAAAAAAATTAAAATCAATAGGGAGCTTTTAAACAACGTGAATACTTCAGAAAGTGCTTTATAATTAAAGTTGAAATTTTAGAAAGGCTCTTACATCCTGGCGCCATCTATGGTAGATACAGCTGAATGGAAATAAAAAACAAAATAATTAATAAATTTAATGAATGAAAATATACCCTAAAAGAAAATACATTTTTAAACTGTTGTTTTAAAAATGTATGTTTAACTTAATTTAAAAATGTATGTTTAACTCTTGTTTTAAAAATGTGATCCCTTTCGTTGACTGCCTCTATTTCGCCGTCAATTTAAAAGAAGCAATTTCACCTTACGGCTCAAGTCTTATCATGGGATAAATACATTGGACTCTTTGGACTGCATAAGTCTTTTTCTAAAATTTGCTTAGCATTTCTGTGAATTTATTGAAGAATTAGATTTGGTTTGATTTATCGCTCTGCTGTCATTTAGTGCACGTTTTAGGCTAACAAGATTGGGACCTACAGTTTAGTGTGAATTCCGAACCACTGACAAACATCCATGCCACAGCCAAGGATTCGAACTTGAAACCTGTGGTACCAGAGACTAGGGTACAATTGGCCATCAGACAGACAAAGAAATAGAGAAGAAACATCAACATGTTACATAAAGAATAATATGAAGTTAGAATACAGAAATATATATTAAATAGTAATACAGTTCATAATAAAACCCGGAAAAAAGTGGAAACAAAATTTTCCCAATAGTGTTAGAGAATAAAAAAGAGAATGGAATTAAGGATTAAAAAGCTTTTTTGTTTAAAATTAAAAATATATGTTATTGCGTGACTTTGTTAGAATACAGAATTAAACTTAAAAAGAAGTTATTCTCATATAAAACGAAAATATTTTAAAATTTGTCTGATGAACTTGAAAAAGAAATGTGTTATAAATATTAATTAATTGGGCTGAAAAACTTTTAAATGTAGAAATATGATAGAAAAATATACCATATTGCTCTTCAAGTGAATCTGAATTTTTAGATATACGCCATAGTTTACTTTAATCAAGTTCTTATTCAAATGATCTACATATATCTTTTAATTATGTACATAATTAACTAAATAAAAGACATCTTTATGTTAAATTATTAATGTGTATGTTTAAGATGCTTTCTGGAAGAAGGAAAGCTTTAATGCAGTTAATGTACATCTATATGGTTTTAAATTAAATACAAAAATTAGGTTTTTCTTTTGATTAAATAACTAATAATAATTAAATTATGTATTTTTATACATATAAATGCTCTTTTTTGGTAATAATGCTCATTTCTGTAACTCATTTTTTTTCATAAATTTTCATTTTGGTAATATTTCTTTATTATTTTTAATGAATGAATTATAATTAATATAGTGCATGAGTGTACAATACTGAATACGATAGAATACAGTACTAAAAAATAGATACAGTATAATATATTATAATAGAATATAGTATGGACTGGATAATAAATTATAGAATATGAATAAGAGTAGAGTACTGGAATTTTAAATAAAAGATCTGTGATGGAAATAAAAAAATAAAATTAAAATTAAATAAAAATAAAAATTATTTCAGTCAATGACTCACTACTTACATATAAAAGTTCAAAGCCGAATTTCTAAATAATAAACACAATTTAATTTTAAATAATTTAACTATGTTTTAACACACATTTTTTTTTTTTAAAATATATATGCTGAATTGTAATAAATATAAACAAATGCTGATTTGAATAGTTTTATAATGTAAGAATATCATATTTTTATCAAATCAATAATACTAAATATCTTTCTAAATACATAATGCATTAATATACAGTTAAATTCTGTTTGGATTCATATTTGAATTAATAGAAAAATATTTTGATAATTAATTTCAAACAGATAATAATTTTTCTTTTAAATCTAGAAAAATTTTAATATTTAATAAAGACGAAAAAGTATTTCTAAAGAATTTTTTTTTAATACATCCCCTAATGTGAGCTACTGAATTCTCAAAATCATTTTTTATTTTCATAAATAAAAACTGCATATATAAATAAAACAAGCTAAGTACGTTTCTTTAATAATGAAAATTCCACTCTAATGTTCTTTTAAAATAACTTTAAGATTTACTTAAATCCCTTAATTAAGAGAAAAGTTAACGTTCATTAGTTGAACAAAAAAAAATTGGGTTTCTGTCTAAATGTTTAATCAATATATATTATTGGCCTTGAACCATCTTTATGGACACTTGGAGCATTAAATCATGAAATCGGAATCATTTATTACTACTTTGCTGTTAATTAAATATTGCGAAAAGCTATCAAGCTTAATTACACGAAACAAAAAATATTTTACTCTTCATTAACTCTCAATTAATGTAGAATCGATGTCTTTTAATATTTTAAAAATGAACTGAAAAAAGGAAGAAAATTTCTTTTTTTCGAAATCTGAAAAAAAAAAATATACATATTTAGCAGTTCTGTTATTTTTGATACTTTCATAAAATTAATTTTATTGTGATTCAAATATATTCTTTTCTGCAAACTTCATTTAATAACCATTATTTTTTCTATGCTTTTCTATCCTTTATATCTAGTTGTTTTTCTCTGCTAACGATTTTATTAAATAATTATAACCAGCAAGCTACATATTAATATACGTGAAATGTTTAAGTCAATTTTGGCTGATATTGACTGGTGGACTGAATTGCTATAGGCATGAAAGTTGTGACTAGGTATAATAAAAGAAATATGCTCTATTTGGTCGGAAGCAACTGGTCTAGCTATGCTAGACTAGTTGGAATTAGTAACAACATCAACATCGAACCACTACAAACATCCGCAACCGTCGCGGGACTCGAACACGAAACTTGTGGCACTGGCGCAAGTCACTTGGCCCTCAGGCGGCTTTAATTTTAACATAATATTTAGAGTGCATTACTTGTATGCCGTATACATACCTAATATGGACATATGAGTTAATACGACATGAATTCAGGAGTACATGGTGTATCACATTCTGTCTATCAAAGAGGCCTATTATTAATGAAGACATAAATAGATATAAAAAGTCTGCACAAGTAAGATTATTCATTAAAAGTCAGATTATTGATTAAAAGTCTGCTTTTTATTTTTTAGAGTTGTCAGCCCTATGCCCAGTAGTCATATTACACTGGGACCAAAAACTTAAAATGGATTCCGAACCACTACAAATATTTATGGCACAGCCGGGAGTCGAATTCGAAGTCTGTGGCACTGGGCGCTAGTCCTTCGGCTATCAGGCTCCTGTAATGATAGCATAATATATAGAGTGCATTCCTTAGAAAAGCCGCATCCATAGCTAAATATAAATGTGACGTGTGTCGGGGATAAGATGACAAATTAAGGAGACTAGTAGATGGTATTTTACATTCTGACGATCAAAGAGAATTCTGATATTAATGAAGCC